>JARQTJ010000733.1:497308-517563 GCA_030142635.1 Trachelus troglodyta
TGCGGGAGGGTACTCAGGGCACCTCCAGCCATCGCCCACTTTCCGGTCCAAAAGTAGTTCTGGGACACCCTGTATAGGACGCGTAGGAAGCATCGATTTTACAGTCGTGACGCTTTAATAGCATAGTTCGAGTAGCTATTTGAATAGATAGGAAGATTATCAGAACATCTGGTCCAGAGTTGCGCGACGCCATGTTTGTTTCGTTGAATACAATTGTAATGTATTGTATTTCGATACAGGATTTATGTCGGTTAAAAATTTTATTACTATTTTTCACATGCTATACGGGTTCGAAACAGCTGATGCACCGTGTACGTTTCATTGTATCATTTTATTTTTGCGGAGTAAGTCTCTGTATGATTACGAAAAATTCGCGGGAAATTCAAAAATACTCGTCGGGCGAGGTTCGGTGTCTTTTTTTTGTTATCAATGATACTCCGTACGAGATTATTGAAAATGGATTAAAATTTTCTATAGTCTGTTCGCGCATATTGATACGCAGTGTTGATTCCGGTAGGTTGATCTTTTTTTTTTTTGGTTCAACGCACCGATCCTATTCACGTACCTTTTTTTTAATACGCTTATGGAAAGTAGAACCGACGTGAGATCGAAAGAAAAAATTTATCTCATCCGAGCCTGTGGCGTTATTTAATAATTGTATGGAAATTTTGAGCACGGTTCTCCCACCTGATCACGTATATAAGCGAGATTTGCCGTTTCCCGGAATAGATACTTTTTCACCGAAATCCCAGTCGAGCCGGTTTCAAACTTTTCGAGCTGTGCGGGCTCGGGCCATTACTATTGTATTTTACGAATAGGAAGGTTCAAGCATTATTGACACGTGTCGAGTAAGGTGGTAAAAAGTGATAGGAGAACTTATCTCGGTCAGATGTTCTGTATTATATATATATATAGCACGTATATAAAATATATCCAAAATGTAGTAAAAATGTATTTTTAACGCGTGGGAAAATTGTGGGATAAAGAATTAGTAACATTTCTGTAGCTACAGTGGCACGTTAGGTGCGCGTACCTGAAGCAAGTAGATAACGTCTGTACATAGTCAGACACAAGTAGGAGTTATCCGACATCGTTTCCAAGTGGTTTTACCGCGCAACAACTCAGACGATCGATCATCCCCTAAGAGCAGCCTACACGCTAGGGATGAAGTTTAGTAATCAGCACTGGGCCCGGTGAACATTTTTATTCGCCCAAAAGGCACACAGTGCCTTTGCGAGTATCGCGAAACCGCGTCGGTCCGCCGTAGTTGCCAGGAGAAATTTTGGTTACCGCTGGGGGGGAGGTGGTGGGAGGCCGTGAAAGCAATTCGAAAAGTTTTTCGTCGCTCTTGACTCTTGGGGAAAGAAAAATATCGGGGAGCTAAGAAAATACGTAAGGTTGATTTATAATTCCTCTTCTTTCTTTTTCCTCAACTTTTACCCTCCGAAAACGAGCATAAGCCACGGGTTCGTCTTTTAAATCGGTAGCAAATGGAGAATAGTAATTATTATTACAGAGACAAGACAAAAAACGGGGCGTGCTAACGTTAAGCTTTCTTGTATGTAAAAGAAATTGTAACGTCAGACACAGTGAAATTTTTCCACTCGTAGAAGTTTTCTCGGGTTTCAGGTCTTTGGGTCTTGATTGTCCCGCTGGATCGGTTCAGGGACGAAGTAGGACTTCTGGGAGCCCTCGAGTATTTATAATGAAAATTTTCGAGGTTCTTTTTTTCGTAGGGGTGGGGCTGTTAAGGGTTGGTATCGATGTTTCGATACGGGTTAAAAGAAAATACGAGGGTTGGTAGCACCGATGGCAGGGGTCGTATGGATACTGTAGCAGTTTCTCTTACGTCTTTGATCAGTTTACAGGGTGCGAGTTCAAGTCCAGTTGGTTAGACGAGAATACAGTCGGACACCTGCGGCACTGACCGTTTCAAAACCTTTGATACTGACAGAGGCGACAGTGCTGTCGCTAAAACGTGGGGCCATACGTGCATGCACCCTCTGTGTATTAAAAATTAGTTAGGTTAGGGAGACCGGTCTCTATGGTTACGTCCCTGGGTGCTCGGTCGCGATTGGACTACAGGAAGGTTAGGTAAAACGCTCGGTGTCTGAAACTTCGTGAATCGAAATCTGTCAGTGTCGCGGGTCCGACTGTGCCCCCCGGTATCTGGAGTACGTAGGGGTGAGTTTTGGTACTTGGATGTCCAAGGGATGATCTTTTAGGGGAGTGCAATTTTATTACGTACAGGGGGTAGCTGTTGAACAGTTAACGCACGTTTCACGTTGTACAGTTTATGTCTGTGGCAGTGGAGCAACTCTCTCTCTCTCTCTCTCTCTCTCTCTCTCTCTCTCTCTCTCTCTCTCTCTCTCTCTCCTCCCCCTCTCTCTCTTCCCGTTCGCCAGCCTCCCTTAAAATTTAATTCCTCGTGAGATGGAACGTCTTTTCTACCTACCCCTATTGCCTATGCCGTATCCGCGTCAAAAGCATCCCCCTACACACAAGAGGGATGATTGTAGTCGGTAACACTAAGTCAAAAGAGGAAAATGGCTTTTATCCCAACGCCATAGACTCCTCGCCTAGGCATTTGGTATAATTAAAGTGTGGCAAGGGGGGGGGCAGGGGGTGGATCGACAACAAGGGTTGCTGACGAATAGGGAAATTGACAAAGACAGGTTAGCTACCTCCCGAAGGAAGTCATACCTACGTGGGCGGATACCCCATTTCGCAGAGGACTAATAAACGCCGGGGGTGAAATTAGCTGGAAGCTTCTCTTCAAATTCATTGGACTCGTATATTTTCACTGGAATGGGGCGTGTGGCTCTCTCTCTCTCTTTTTTTTTCTTACATTATATCTCACGGACTACCCTTGAGAGTGTAATCTTTTATATTGCCCTATCCCCTTCTGGGTTACGCTGAGAGTGTATCGAGAATATGCGTCTACGGGTGTGTATAGGTGCGCGCGCGCGTGTGTGTGTGTATGGAGGAAGACACGAAATTCTCTAAGGAATGAATTGAACACGGTGAAGTTATAAGGGTGACACAACGTGATAAGGTTATGTACTGTTGTGAAAGGCCGTGAAATGTAGGGGGTGATATATATATATATATATATATATGTATAACGACTCAATATACACGATATATTATTTCCGATACATTTTATTTATTATGATACTGCTGGATACACCTAGTGACAGCCTTGGGGGGTGGGGGGGTGAGTTTTTGATCAATTGTATCTAAAGTACAGTCCGTTCATAAAGGGGTTGAAGGGAAGCAAAATTTTTATCGCCTACGACAGAATTTATATCGGGCTGCGGGTTGCTGCTGGATAGAGGACTGAGCCACGGGTGTTAAATTTTTATTCAGAGAAACAGTCATCCCCTACAGTACGTGGGGGTCCATTTCATCCGCCCCTGATTTTGTTTTATTATAAGCAATTACTCGAGTCACGTTCGTACATCATTGTACGTACATACCCCTTTGATACAAGCTCGTAAGTTCTGTGGGTTGTTGGGGTCGATGACGCAATAATAAATTAAGCCCTTTGAGGGTGGCGCTAAGAATTGAAAATGGGGCTGAAAAGTTTTTCGAAAAGTTGTTCAATCTCGAAATTGCCGCCGTTCGAGAATGGCTCACTCGAATAAGTAGAAATAGAGAGGGGATGAATTTAACAGACGCCCACCCTCTTCGCATCGTCCCTTATCGCCGTGACGTAGGGACTGACGTATCGAATTATAAAAATCCGTAGCTAAGGTGGGATGAAAGTATTCTATTTATAAGCGCCCGGAAGGACACTCCGTATCACCCCTTCTCTCTTTTTTTTTCTAACCCCACGGTTAGCCACCCCTTCGCAGCGGCCGCTGGTATTAGCATCTTCGATCCATGCTAAAACATTGGACGTGTCTCGGCATCCCTTACCTGGGTCGTGCGTAACTTTGACCCGATGGGTGTTACATGTATGTATATAGACTCAATGTAGATAAACACGAATAATGAGATACTCTAGTCAAAATAAGGGTGGATACTGAGATAGCGGGTTGTATGTAAAGGGTGGTGTCTATGTTTTTTAAATCTTTTTCTCCCTCAAGCTGGACTCCGCGACACTCGCTTTCTACGGGGTAATCAAGCAACCCTTGTCCAATAATTTGACTCCTTTTCCTTCTTATTCGACCCTTCGTCGAGACCTGGAAGATTAATTTGGTTCGCGTTTAAAAAAGGGTGGAGCTGCATAGGATATAATCTTTTGGACACCCTGTGGACATTGTAATAATGATAAAAAAATTAATGCGATAACTTTGGGGAGGAAAGGTTCAAAAAAAAAATTTGATTCCGCTAGTAAAGATTTGACTTTTTTTTCTTTTTCATTCTCAGGGCGAACTTCAGGGTTCCATGGGGTCCAGGACGATCACCGGTTCTGTTAAGAGCAGCAGAAGATGGGCCAGTTTACGACAGCACGTGGCTCACGGTTCCTCCCTTGACGGCAGTAAGCCGGTGGTCGAGCTGCTCCTGGATCCACCGAATTCCAGGCCTGGAACTCCTGGATCGCAACCCCACTCGCCGAACACACCCAGGACGCCGCATACGCCCGTTAAAAAATCAAACTGGGAAGTCATCGAACACTTCACCGGTGCTCCCCGGCCCTCTATTGTCACGGTGAGAAAAAAGTGGTTTTCAACTTCGACGCCATTTTGGATATCGAGGAATTTCGTTATCGCATGTGACCTTTTAAAATTCGCACGCGCGAACCGCCAAATTTATATTGCTGGAGCGAAACCGAAAACAACGTTCAGGGACTGCGCGATCGGATAATTTCTTCGAAAGTTATTTCAACTTCGAAGTTCACCAATCGCTTCTTAGCAGACAGCTACGGTCCTGATTGATCAAAAGTCTCGTACCACTTTCACTTTTCGAATTTCGTACAACGGACCCAGAGACTTTTGAAAGTTCATCGTCAGCTCCTAGCTGCGTTTCGTCTTTTTGGAGCGGGTTATCCCAGCTTGTCAGGAAGCTAAATATTCTTCACAATAAGGAATAGTCTTCCCGGAAAAAATAAGGCGCTGTTAAGACTACGGTCGAAGTGGCCTAAAGTCTACCGGGAGAAAGCCTATCGGATGAAAGTGGAAAAACGAACTCCGAGGCTGAACTTCAGACTGGGAAAAATCAGCTGACCGGCACAGGGTCAATAAACAATACGTCATGACGTCACTGCAGCACCGTACGAATATGTAAAAATCTCAGACCCGAGGAAGAACGATACATGACGTCATTTTTACACAGGGACTTCAAAAGCCATAACTCTTCTTAGAGCCTATGCCGCTCGATTTCCCCATTTTTCCTCGTGTCAAACCTCAGACCGATTTTTCCACTTTCGGCCTATAGGTCCTACCTGCTAGACTCTCGGGCACTTTGACTGACAAAGGATTTACAAAATATTGATATTCAATCGCGATTTAAGTCCGACTTTACTTCTTTTCGATGTTATTCAAATTTTATCCGATTGCGCAATCACTCTCACGACACGCGAAATTGATGTAAATATTTGAAAATAATCTCTTTCCTCCTCAATCACGTGTCTTACGTCACTGACGCGTTTTCGCGTTTCTTCTAGAAACAATCTGTGTCTACAGTGCCCAACTGATCGTCATGAATTATTTTTTACAGATGGGACGAGGATCGGAAGTGGGCATAGGAGCTACGACCGGAAGGGAAGTCATAGCGGAAGCTGCCCTGAATTCACGGGTTACCGAGAATCCTCCGAGATGCGCACTGAGCAGGTTTCTCAGTGCGCTCTGCGCATCTCATCGGTTTAAAAATCTTCAAGTTAGTTTTCTTGCTTCTTTTTCTCATTTTCGCGAATCCTTCCTCCCGATCGGTAATTATTTATCTCACCCCTATGTGGCTACTGGTAAAGTGCGTCTAGTGTGTAGTATTTCTCATTGCTTTCCCGTCGCTATTTTCTAACAGATAATCCTATAAAAATAAAATCTTTCGCAAACCTAACCTAACTTAATTCGTTGCTATCGCAAGTAAAATTTACACCTAACTCATCCTCTCAGGGTTAAGCTCTCGTTGCTAGGGGCAGTATGGAGATTCTATTATCCCTATTAACTCTCGATTTTATTCGCAGCAACCCCAGCTGACAGTCAGCGTAGGATTACAGTGATGACGAAATCTTGTTTATTAACGTGATTAAATTACTGTCAGTAATATTAATCCCTTCTTCTCATTGCCGTTCATTGTTAATCCTGACTCTCCCTTTCCGTGCGTTACTCGGGTATCCAAAATTATTAACATCTTCGCCTAAAGCATCCTCCACACGGAACCACGAACTCGTTGGGTACGTCAATAGAACTTCTTACGTGGTTTATTAATTTACTGTTGATTTTCCTTCTTTACTGAAAAAAACCCGTTCGGGGAATTTCGTTGTGTATTTTTAATAATCGGGTGAATTCAGGTGGTTTTTGGGTATTGGGGAAAAATACGAATCCTATTATTTGCTATGAAAAGGGTTGACGTATTAATTGATTTATTTTTTTTGCATCCCTTACGGTTAGTTCACTTTGTTCTGATTGTGCTCTAGATATATATATATATAATAATCCCACCCCTGAAAAATAAGAAGAATAAAAAAAGTTTCTGGCATGGCCATCAGGGTGAGATTCCCGAGTGGCTCTCTCCTACCCTTAGCGGTAGGAGAATGTAGCGACGTTAGTCGTACACTAAGGGATGATGTAGCTGGAAGTGATTCGAGGGGTTTGTTAAGGGTTGTTTCACAAGAATGTACACAGGGATTAAAGCAGGCGCCTTGGCGTCTCCGGATGTTGTCACGGCTCCTACCAGACTAGGGGTTGTATCGCAACCCTTAAATTCACCCCGAGCCGCACCCCCGCGTCTTAATTTCTCTAGTTGATGGTAATTTCGGGATTAGTGCACGTTTCTTGCTGTTATAATTTTTTTTTAGACGTTCTAGGTGGCAGCACCGTCGATCCTCGGTAACGAGGTAACTTTTCATCCGTTTGAGAATGAGAAAAAAAAATATTTGACCTTCGATTATAAACTAATTTTTTTTTCTGTAACCTTGAAACAGAGTTTAGGTACAGTTTGCACTGATATTCCTTCGTCCATTCGTCAAACACCCTTATACAGTCTGTTATTAATTTTTTGTAAATTAAATTGTACGATTCAAATTTTTTTTGACCTTCGATTGGAATTGACATTTTTCTTTGTTTTTCATCCTCCCTTGTCCCCCTCCTGCCTATCATTACGTATCTCGTTTCACTCGACGTTTGCCTATCTTCACGAAATTTATGGGATTTCTTCCTGAAACGTACATTTTTTCAGGAGTCGCGATTGTTTTTTTTTTACACCGCTATAAGAAATTTTTTCGTTCCGCGCTCGTTTTCAACGTTGCTCCTGTCAGCCGCTACGTCTTGACGTCCCGTAATGGCTTATACACCGTTATTTCGGTTTCCCCGTCAAAATAACCTGTCAGTCACGCCAATTCCTCGTTTTGCCATCGACGAAGAAATCCCTTGAGTGCCGAGGATACTTGAGGCGGGAAAGAAATTGATATTTCGTTATTTTTTGTTGTTTTCTTTTTATTTATTTATTTCTCTCTCTCTCTCTCTCTCTCTCTCTCATTGAAATTTCTTCTCGCTACGTTTTCTCTCTGATATCAATTGTAATTTCTCCTTATCGCCGATAAGGGACACCCGGTTTGTTACTCGGTGTCAGATGGATGTAACCTTGTATTTCTTGCTTTAAAGAGTGTACCTGTATCGCGAAAGGAGGTAAATGGAGAGAGAAAAAAAATAAAGTAACTACCAAGAAAGAGAAGAGATATCGCAAAAAATAGAAAGCTACTTGAGAAAGCGAAGACTTTTATTTACAGCCGAGAAACGCTTCTGTATTTCCGTGGGATCCTTTTCTTAAAAAAATAGAATTTTTCTCTCTTACCTTCTCGGCAAAAATTACATCACTTTGCCTCCGATCTCTTTCCTTCGCGGAATCGTCATGTTGGTCCACGTGTATTTTCAATGTGCAATTATTTTGCGGTTTTTTGTATTTTCCTTTTTTTAAAAAAAAGCAATTACGTTTTTCATCATTTTTATAGAAGTTTTTTTCTCTTATTTATTCATTCGCCTCCATTCATTCTGTCCCCTTTGCTCTCCCCGCTCGACGTCTCCTTTTGGCTCCCGTCAGATCGTGTTTGCGCGAACCATAAATAAAGGAAAACGCGAACCCTTTTACGACTTCGGCCATTCGTTCTGATGATTCGGCATAATCACATTTTCCTGCTCTAACAATAAAATACGCTTTGCCGGCATCGCGACCCTTGTATAACTCTGTCACTATACACAGCTTTATTCACGACAAGGGCGCCAGCTGAAATTGGACGCGATTTAACGATTCCGTTAGCCGAGGCAGTCTGACCATGAAGAACGAACCAGTTTCAAGCTTACCAACTTTTCAGCTGGTGCGTTTCGAGTGAATGACCCTGTTTACGATTTTACATTCTTTTTATTCGTCTTTTTGTTTTTCTAGAAAAAACATAGTATATTACGTATATTATGTATCAAATATATAATGTATACACGGTATACACATTTGTCAGTAAATTTCACTAAAAGTGTTTACTCGGTGAATTTTTTAAAACACATTTCTCTCTCGGTATGAAATTTCTCTGTGTATTTCCGCTTATTCGCCAGGTACGCTTTAGTCAGCTCGAGTGAAATACGTGAAAATTTGAAAAAAAAAAAATTATATTTCCTCTTTACCCTGGACTCCTGACGCACAAGATACATTCTTTATGCAGCTTTTATAAAAGTCAGGCAACAAATTTCATATTTCATAACGCGCACAACGATCGGACATCTTTTAGTCTTTACTGTTTAGCAACTGTTTTCTTTTTTCTCTTTACTCCTTCAAAAGCTTCGCCTGATCTCAGCCAGAGTTCACGTAACAATTGTCCCCCAATTAACGTCGCCTCGACGATTTCGCGGCGTCCGCCAGGAATTATCTTATTTTCTCGTACTGATAACGTCTTTCGGTATGTTTACAGTGCCGAAACAAAAATGGGCGTCGAACGTCAGGGTGGTGCGCATTCCCTTTAAAAATTTACACTTAGCCGCGTGGGTGTGAAATCGTATTTCCATTTTGTCGTTAGGAATATTCCTTGCGTTAGGAAGAAAGTCCTTCGTCCTTCAAACTCTGGCAAGGGTGGACAAAACGGAACCAAGGGATGCTGGATGTCCTTTTTACTCGAGGACCCTCGATACCCGTGGACCCAATGGGGCGAGCGTAGGCCAAGTCGACAAAAAAAAAACAATGCGACCCCCTACTCACCCTTATTCGATTCGCCCGGTAAACTTATAGCTGGCAACTTCCTACCTCTTCGACTGCATTTACCCTCCTTCAGGGGTTCAAGGGGACGATGTCCTTTTAGTATTCGGCTACCCTTACGAAATCCCAGCTGGGTCTTTTCCGATGGGGATGATGTTGTTCGGGTGGCTCAGGGTTGTTTTTATACTGATAAAAAGAAACGTTCCCTTCCTACCCCACAACCCCTTCCCCGTTGACAGCGACAGGTTGTCACCTGGGGAAACTTGAAAACTCAATTCGCACTTTAGCTTAGGGCTCGTGTGGGTAGTCTGGGAACAAAGTCACCACCTCCCGACTTAACCAAAGGCAGTCTGATGCATTTGCGGATTCGTTTGTACAGTTATTTATTTTTTGAACGATAAACTGCAATTACCCCCCTATACCTGCGACCCTTAATTTTGGATCCTTTGGATAGTGAATAAATAAAAATCGCGGGGCTTGATTTTTAACAGGTGCCATTATCGGGGAATTCTTTTTTTTACGGGGTAGTTATTTTGGTTTTTTATTTTGGTATCGGTTTCTTTAATCTCACAGTCGGACCCCAAGAGAACCTTATCAACGCGGCGGCATTTGATAATCGGAAATTAAATTCACTGATAACATCGTCGTTATTCTGCGCACCACTTAAGGACCGATTATAATTTTCATTAATTATTAGCAAATCATTTCGTATCCTTACGTCTACGAAGTAACTGCAATTCGTCGGATTGACTTTATCGTGTGAATAAGCGTCAGATGTATTCGTATGCATTGCTGTTAAAAAAAAAGACCTCACACATCGAGGCAGTTCATCTGTCAACGACATGTGCGCAGTCATGACCCTTCGGGTGACAGTTCATTCTGTCAACCGATAGATGGCGCCATTGAGCATTTCCGGTAGATCATTGAATGATCCCGATTGATCGATATTTATCTCGAACTAGCAAAATTAATTAAATAGCTCATTTCTTTATTACCAAACAATCGCTTATTACGACTAATCAAGAATGTGTTGATTAAAAACAATTCTGGTATAGATCTTCTCTAATTTTCTTTATTCACCACCTTCTTGAAGTTTCAATCTGTCTAGGAACCTCTCGACCTTTGACTCTGTATAAAAAGGGCCGCGCCTCCAGTAATCAGTCAGTTTTACAAAAGTGATCAGTGCGGTACCACGAGGCTTTACAGAAGTGAAACAACTAAACGGAACGTGAAAACAGAATTTCACAGTCTTTCAAGCACTCCGGAGAAAATCATCGCTTGTAAGACGTTAGTATTGAGCTTCTTATCTTGAGCCCCGATAGGAACTGAGTTTGTTTCCGTCTTTCGAGCACTTTCGAGAAACTCATCGCTTGTAAGACATTTTCCTATCAGTCCCTTTCCTATTTCACAATTGATTTTGGTCAATGCAGAATTTAATTATAAAGTCTCGCAACAACTTGAGTAATTATTCATCTTTCAAGCACTCATGAGAACCTTACCGCTTGTAAAGACACACCCTCTTCTACATCATTTAATTTCAAGGAACTGCACATTTTTTTTTTAATTATAATCTCAACCGTACATTGTTCAACTCCTTCTATTTCATATTGTTTAACTCCTATCCAATTCTTCCAGGTTTGCAAATTTCTTTACTACGATCATAAATTCACCAGAACCAGACACAACACGCTAACCAATTTCTAACAATTGCCGTGGGACAGTTTTACATTGCCAATGATTTTTTCTTTGCGCAATGTAAAAAATAGTTTTTTTCATTGATTTCCATCGAACGCAGGGTATCGACCTTGGCAAAGATCTATTGGCCGTGATTAATTTTTCTGCGGATTGTATGACGACAGTAACGACCAATCGGCATCGCGTTGAAGCGATGGCAATACTTTCGAGGTCTATTCGATATGCGGCAAATTCACTCTGTACGTGGTTTTTATACTAAAAGGCGACTGATAACCTGTAGCAGGAGGCGTAACTTATGTCAAACAAATTATTGTCGATGGCAACGAAGTTCCGTCAACAGGAAAATTGGCGGGGTTCGATAACACAATTTTGGGAAATTGCGAAAAAATCAATTTCTTTTTCCAGACAACTTCGCGCGGTCGCGTTTCCATGCGGGCTTATCGGCTTTTGCGCGCGGTCCGGTCCCAAGGTAATTTCTGATAATGAAACTTTTTATTCGATTCCGGTGATTACCTGTCGATGATAAGAGGACACGATCTGCGAGCGCGCGTCAGTATCCGAACGAGAATTAAAAATAGAAAGAAAAATGTTAAAAATGAAAATGGGGGAAATACCATCGATTTGTGTTATCTATCGATTTTACAAACTCGAGGGTGTTTCAATCTCCGTCATTTTCCTGTTTACCACCCACCCCCTTCTCCCATCCTGCCTCCACGCAACTTCCACTCATATTTTTTCACCCTCTTTTTCTGGCTTTTCCTTCCCCCCCTCCCTTTCTTCCTATCCCCTTATCATTCCTGTCTCTTCATCCTCACTGCCCATGTAAGCCTAAGTCTTTTATTTTACGACCTGGTAACGCCCATCAAGATTGCCAGACGCCGTGGGCGTCGCGACGCTCGATCCTTCGAAATCCCTCGCGAATAACTTATGACCTCTCATTCGTTAGTGGTTTCCTCGAGAGGGTGTTAATAAGACATTGCCTAATTAACCGACGTCTATACGGATAACATAAAAAAACTGTCAAATTTTCAGCTTTTTTCAACGAATTCTAATAAATAAAAAAAAACTAACCAAGTACTACATACGTATATAAGGGTTGAAGGTGCGTCCCAGTAATTCCAGCATCTAATCTAATCCCCCCCACGCACTCCCACAATCTAAGGGATGACCGGGGGTAGGAGATCGCGTGTTCCTAAAGTCTCTCGCATCCCTTATTCGTGATTAAAGCCGGACAGTCGTACTGGATTCCGGCCAAAACTTCAAGCTCCCTCTGACAGTCACGAGTGCATTTAACAAAGTGCACAGGAGTCGAAGCTACAGGGTGATCGCGTGCAACGGCGCCGCACAAATCAGCCCCATGAACTTCCTCAATCTAGCAGGGGACGATGGGGTCAGGTACTGTAATAGTTTTCGGCTCTTCGCGTCAATTTCGATGCTTCGATTAGCCGATTTTCGGGGACCAATTATCTTTCAATCGGACGCGGCGGGGGGGGGGTGGGACAGGTCCTGTGCTGTACTGTGCGAATAAAACTGGCGGATACCGATAGAGGGTGGTAGCGTCGAGGATGGATTTTCGGAACCCCGTATAAAAATGAAAACCGCCGGGGGAAGGTGGAGATCGGTAGACCGGGGGGTGAAACGGCGTCCGCCGCAAGGGTGCAATTAGGCGCGAGACAAGGGTTGAACCTGGCGGCTGGGATTAATCGGCATCAATTAAATTCTACTCTCCTTCTTATTGGCGGCCTGGTTTTCCACTGTGGGATCCTAAAGCCACCCCCTCCACCCCATCAACCATCCCCCTTCGCTTACCTGACTCTCTGCTTTCTCCCTTGTACTTTCTCACCGCCACCAACCGTACTCTTAGTTAAGTGTACCATCGTCCCCCCCGCCCACCCCCCGATGCCCTAATGCTTTCCGCGAGATTTCCCAGCAGTCCTTTTGTCTATACTTAGCGGGTGTGCACGAAATAGAGAACCTGGGGATCTCTTCAGCCTCCTTTACTCTGAAACTGTACTCTCCCAACCCCAGTCCCTGGCGAATCGAATAGAGACGCCCTATGGTCTGGAGTCACGCGAACTGCCTTTACTGTCTCTCATCCCTTCGAGGATCTTTTACTTTCTTTATAAAGGCCCCTGACGTATTTTCAACCCCACGACCGAACAGGGTGAAAAATATATTCTCAATGAGTCACGTAAGTTCGGTCGACATTTTTTTTTATCTCGTCTCTCGACAATCTCACGTTACTTTAAAAGACGCTTATCGTGTCTGTTTTTTTATACCGATCATCCCTTACGCTCTCTTGCATCCCCTATCATTTATTCACGCTCTCGCACGGAGACCTGGGGGCCTCGGACAACCATCACCGGATGTCCGACATTAGCATATCAAAACACGTAAGCCGCAGTTCAACCCCTTCCTAAATTCCTACCCTTCGCGAAAACCACCCTCTTCCGATGCCTCGGGTACAGACCCTTCGTCAATTTCTATGAAAAGGCGTTCCTGGGGAACGGGGAAAAAATGAGGGGAGGGGAAGGGGGTTGGGTAAGAATTTACGACAGAATGGAAAAAAAAATTCAATGAGACTCTGCGGGAGTTGAACGTCCGGATTAGATGTTTTTTTTTTTACAAAATTTAATATCGTCCAAACCATCCCTTATGGGATTTTCGATTTTTTTTAATCGTCCCTCCGTGGGTCTGTGTGTGTTCGCGTAAAGGGTGCCTCTCGATGGGCACTTTTATTTGATCGGTTAATATTTTTAGATTTTTGGTAAAACTTTTTTTTAATTATGATTCAAGATCATAATTCATCATTAACTGTATTAAGTGACGTAATTATCGAAATATTATATCGAACAACAGATTTAGCTTCATCTTGCACATTTCTCTATATATTGCCCGTTCTCCCAAAGTCCCAAAGGGCTAAGGGATGAGGAAGAGCAGGAGCGTAACTATAATTGATACCCATAAAATTTTGAAGTGAAATGTACTTTAATTTACGCCAGCTGCCTTCGTGTTACAGGAGTCAGAAAAAAAAGCAGGGATCAAGCAAGAGGAACATTCGTACGCATTTGTTCCGTTTATGCATATTTTCGTAATAATCGATCTCTCCCTGGGGCCTGCTTAAAAAAGCGTTTTCTCTTAAAATTTTCCGAAAATTTGAAAATGAAATAAGAAAATTTTTTTTTAAACTACGTAAAAATACCAGCCATAAGAAATTCTCTTGGAATATCCCCCGTCCCCTGCCCCTCCCACAAAAACGTCTTACCTCTAATGCACCACTCGCGTGTTACGAGAGGCCGCCATTTTGCGTTTATGCAAATGAGAAAAATAATTGTCGAGATGCAATCTCGAAAAATAGGGGTTGATACACACGGCACTTTACCGCACGCGGATACAGCAGCATTATGCACGTATATGCGATATAGAGGATAGAGATGGCTGATAATAACAATCTTCAACTTTTCATCCCTTAGATTCATAAAAGGGGCTCGTTGTCCACCGTTGACTAGCCACATTGTTCCGAGACAATTTTCTTCTCATTACACCCCCCTCTGCCCTCCCTACAGTCTAGCTCAACCCTTAGACGTATATCGATCCCGGAATTTTCATCCCTTAAATTCCACCCCCTCCCCCCTCCCCCTGCATAAAAACTCTTTAATGCTCAACGCCAATGTTCTGCCTTGTCCAATGACTCTTCGACTCTATATGTTCGCAGGTGGAGATGCTCTATCAGCGTTACTTCCTACGCATGAATCAGAGCAACATGACCCACGTTCTTGGCCTCCTGACCGGTCTCGCTGTCGCCCTGGGATTCCTGCTCATCCTGAGACTCATCTTCGCCGGCAGCCAATCGTTTTTCAGTCTCATACAGAGGGCCGAAAATCTTACGCTGGCCATCACCGTCATAGCCTGTATAGCTACATATGCAGGTGAGTCGCCATCTGTTGGCCAACATACCAAGCTAATCTTATCAGCTCGTGGCTCGTATACGCACAGGGACGCAACACGCAGCGGATAGATCATTCTATGGACGGTTATAGGTTATGGTGCGAGGACCGATCTGACTTTGTACAGAACCCTAGATGTTTGGGAATACAGAAATGAATGGACCTGTATATAAAGTGTTCATCCATTTTGTAACCTCCGGTTCACGCGAGCGATAACGATCACGAGGTACAAAGGGTATCTTTTTAATATACCCTTGGTAGGACACCGTATTCTTTTTTTTTATTATCAACCCTCCTGTACTTGGTCGGGAATGATTTATGCTTGAAAAATAACCCCCACTTCCGATTATCACATATTGGAACGTCTTTTTTTTTCCAACTAGCGGGGGTTTGTATTATTTTTTACCTCCCAATTTTTTTTTAGCTTGTCAACCAAGACTGTCGTGGATCATATACTCCGTGCAGGATAATACAGTAGTTGGTACATAGTACACGTACAGTGCGACGTATAGGGTTGTACGAGAATAACGTTATTACCTGAAGTTAGGTCGTATTGTGAGGATTAAATGTACAGTGCCAACTTCAGGTGGTACAAGGTCCCTGAACAACCCTATACTATATACGTATGTATACAGTATGGGCGTGTGGGAGAGAAAAAAATGCAGCCTATTATTTCGTACTGTCAACCCGAACCACCCGGGGCGTTTCGGTTAACCAGTAATTTTCCAAAATTACTTTGGACGCTGCCCTACGACCAATACAGTCAGAGTAGGGCGTCACGTAGAGAGCGTCGCGACGCATGGTCGTCCAAGCGACTGAAAGCACCGCAAGGGTTGAAGTCCGTCAAGGGGTGAGGTTTGTAAATTTTTTGTTTCCTACCGCTGACAAAGCAGCGTCCCGACGGTCGGCCAGGAGGAGGGGTGGGGGTCAAAGGCGGAAATAAAAAAAAGCTTCAAACGAAGTAGAAAGTTACAGCATCCCCTTCCGTACCTGGCATCAAAGTTTTCTCTGAATGTCAATAATGGATGAAATAAGTTTTATTGTTATCGGGTGGATTGGGTCAGGTCAGGTTTGTCGGAAATTACGAATCGAATAGGAGAAAAAAAATGGATTCATCTCCAGTAACGAATTTGATTGGAGACGGGGGATTCAAGGTCACGAAATTTTTAATCGCCCAAGCTTTACGATCGAAATATTACGTTCACCCTTTATTGGGATTTTAACGGGGGTCAAATTTCAAGATAGAGCTTTTCTTAATTACAGGCTTAGTCGCGGCAATCTCAAGACCCGGCATGAACGAAGTCTGGCTGGCCGGTGTCAGTTGCGCCGTGCTGGTGACCCTTCTGGCGCTACAGATCATCCTCAGCATCCATCTGGCCTACATTCAGGAAAGCGACGAGGAAAATCAGCAGGACCCTCGGCTACGCACCGGAGGACCCTTGGCGGCGGCCTGGGCCGTTTGCTTCTTTATTTATATGGCCTACGCGCTACTGCCGATCAGATTGCGTCACGCCTGCGTCGCCGGAATTATCTTCTCGATGTCTCACCTGGTGGGGGCGCTTTTGCTCTACCCCCACGACTACCCTGCCCTCTTGGCGCACGTGAGTAAACAACATTTAATTTCCTTTGTACACAACAACAACAAAATTACAATTTCTTCGCTGTGGAATTGCAACCTTTTTTTTTCTTCACAACCCTCCCGCCTGGGGGGTGGAGGGGGCTCCTATGTTGCTGCTGGGGATTGAGGGTGGTTTTGCAGTTTGATATTTTGAGGGGTTGGTTTTAGTTTTGGGATAAGAACACTCGTTCACTCGTTTCACGCAAATTATCTCGTTACCACCCTATTCTCCTCACCCACCCTATTCTTGTTTACTACCCCTAACGCTTATTTTTTTTTTGGCCGTTTAATTGAATGACCGTCACCACTTTCGAAAGCGTCGTGGCGGTGAAAAGTTGGGGTAATGGAAAAAAAAGCAGTTTTGAGGTAAACGCAATTTTTAAAGCAATCGAAATTTTCGTGACACATTTAATAAAAAGTTTTAAATCACCGATGTTCCAAACGTACAGTGTGTACTGTAAATTCATCAGTTGAATTGAATATATCTGAAGAAATTTCTCTAGCGAATGTACCGTTCGAGTTTGCAACCCGTTTCAATATCACTATACAGTGGAGCCTCTCACAACTTACTCGTAGCTTACGCAAGGTCGGGGGTGGGTTTACCTGAGCTTTTTTATTGGTCAGGGTCGCGAGGGAAGGGAGGGGGGAATAAAAAAATAGGAAATAATTTCTTTTTTAGATCATATCAAACTTTCTTCCCTCGTTCACGATTATTCGTGAAATTTTAATTCCTATCGAGAAAAGTTCTGACTGCGTCGGGAACGTCTCGCTGGTAATAAAATATTTCTTTCATCTTTCTTCGTGGAAATCGATTAGTTTCCCGCTACCCGCGATCTCTCGCACGACCGTCGTGAATATTTAACACAGTTGACATATTGGAATTGATCTCGCGCTAATAAATAGAAAAATAGGACTGGACGCTCCTTTGAATTAATGTTAATTAATCTTCACGTTTTACGATCACGTTCTTATATATCGCGTCGTTATTCCTATCTTCATTGTTGATATCCGTACACGTACGTATACGACGTTCTTATAGTCCGTCCATGTCGAATTAATTTTATTGAAATTTGATTCGAAAAATTTTCATCCTCATTCGTATCTTTGCACGCCTTTCGTTCAAACCTATTACATTAGTACTTTTCTCTTGCCAATTTTTTCTACGACAATACGCAATGCCAAAAGTCCTATCAGCAAACCTATATATACCATTGTCAATGGCCAAATTGAAAATGCCGCGCTTTTGTTTATTCTCAACAACCGTGATGGTCGCGCGTTTACCTATACGACCAACCGGATATGCCCACGCGTCATATATATTTATACGTGCTATGTAAATCCGCCCAATTTGTGTGCCCTTGCACTGAAATGCATATCCCTGCATTTCTATGTCATACATGCATCTATAAATTCAATCAATAAAGTAGTCCAAGTAGAATCTTGCATTCACTGATAATGCATAACTTTCTGTGTGCATATATATTGTATATACACACATATTTGATAACAGTATCATAATAACAATTTCCATAACGTAGCATCTAAATGCACGTGAAAATTTTCTATGTGGAATATTTATTGACTAATGGAAATCACGTTTATTTAATTTTTACCTCGTGCCATACGTATACCCTGCGTCCGATAAAAAACGTACCGTTTAAATATACCGCGCTTCCGTCCGAGAAAGTTTGAGCTTTACCGCGAAAGTTTGGAAATTTTCGACGCGATTTATGAAAGTGGATAGAAAAAAGCAAATTAATTTTTACAATCTCGGCTTCGCGTAATGCCAATATTCTTTATGCTAATCATTTTCGGGTACAATGATTGAGGATGCATTGACATGCAAAGGAGGCTTCGCAAGTGCATTTGATGCACCGGCTGAATTGGCTATAGTAGGTATACGCTAATTCTCTATATCTATCGATGCCCCTATGTACTTGGGCTATATACGTAGTGGCTGCTATCTAGTAGTGACCGTGATCGATGCAACGGGAAATTGTCCCCTTTCGGTCCCGGTGCATCGATTTTGCCTCCTGCCGACGGTTTCGCAACCCTAATTGCATCCCCTGGCAAATTGCAAGATACACCCCCAGCGCTAACGGAATACCGTAGGTGCAGAATGTCTATAGATATATATAGCGCCTATGGTACGTATAAGCTAACAAGCTACGAGGTAACCGACCCAAGATGTATTATGCATAACGGTAATAATAATAACAGTAACGGAGGATATTATGGTTATTATTCCTTAAGCTTCTCGGATTACCGTGATAACGTGAGATATAGGGGTTACTCGACTACGAAGGGATTGATTAGGAGTAAAGCATTTTACATCGAAATCATTATTTTAATAGGATCACTTAATAAAAAAGACGATTAACTTTTCAATCGCGTTTCGTTGAAAACGACGCAGTGGATTTTTTGGGAAAAAAATTTGTTCGGGCTTTTTTACATTTTTTTTGTTGTATTTACCTTACTTGGGATTCTTTATCGGATCCATATTTTTTTATATTGCTTTATCGCTTGTCTTGTCCGTGGAGACTTTACTCCGAGTGTATGTTCGCGTGGGGATTAATTGGTAATTGGAGATTAGGATTTAATCAGGAGGACTTAAAGAGATCTGTATTCTTGTACGTGTGTGTATGTAGGCTCTTGCTAAGTTGGTTGTAAATATTTGAAATTCCCGCGCTTCAAGGTGTCAAGGCGTATAAGGATTTTTAATGATAACGTTAATCCAGTGCTTTTAATTGGTTTATTTATATCGCGTAAGACGCTGATGTTTAATTTATTTTGACTTAACGGTACGTTGCTTAGGTCGTAGTCATTTTTTAATTGGCGGGATGAATTATTTTGGAAAAAATTTTTTTAATCAAGGAACTGGAAATTAGCTCTTTCGATCCTAGAATTTGGCACGCTGTTCTAAAGACGATACGAAATTTTCTATCGGCATACAGATTGGGGCAGATTGTACCTTAGTAAACGCCTTTGGAATTATCACTGGGTTTGTTGGTTCGACTTTAAAAAATTTTCATTAACGCGAAATTCTTCTCCTGTTATCCTAGAATTTTCTGCCTAATTAAAAACTCAGTTACCCGTTATATTGGCACTGTATTGTAAATTTGTACCTTTTAACGGGAAATCTACATAAAAATTTAAGTACTCGGAGCTAATACGTGCCAGGAGTGTGAAATCGCGATAATATAAAATGCAAAATGTTTCTACACTTTTTTTTTCATTTCAGACAATTTTTATCTCCCACTTTTTTTTTACATAATCCCTCGAGTCTATATAATACAGTCTTTTTGCCAGTGGTGGGGGTACCCTTTTAGGGATCCGATTATGCAAACCTAATTTTCTCTGCATCCTAAAAAGATAAGGACGGGAAAGAGCCAAAGAGAGGTGGTATGGGTAGGAGGAGTAGGAGAAGGAAAAAAGAAGAGAAAAGAGAGAGAATGGTAAGGAGGAGAAAAAAGAAATTTTCTTCTGGGAATACACCCACTTATCCCCTTTTACAGCCTTATATGAAATATCCACATCCTCCAAGTCCAAAGAGAATCGCTTCTTGGTGGAGTATTTTTTTTTATTAATATCGCATCCTGAGGACTACGAGATGGTGGTGGGGGAAGGTGAAGCGGGGGGGGGGGGGGGGG
>JARQTJ010000733.1:517573-566454 GCA_030142635.1 Trachelus troglodyta
CCCCCCAAGACATTCTTTCTTTTGGTGCCTTTTTATTTTTTTCCCATCCCTCTCTTCTGCATATTTGGTCCTGGCTATTCGAGATATTTACTATGAATTTAAGATTTTTTTTTTGTAAATTAAACTACCTAATCCCAAATGCGAATTATTTTTCTTGTATTCATACATTTTGGGTTCCTCCCAGAAATCCTCACAATCCGTTCTTTTCTGCTTTCGACAGGGGTTGTACATCCCTTCCTCATACTTGCCATCATCCCCTTATGAATCCGAACAGTGCTACATAATAATTAATACTTAGAGCGAATGCGTCCATTAGTGGAAGGAAATTTCATTGTAAGGGTAGAATTTCTTGGCGGTGCCAGACGAACGTCTACGTCGAGCCCTATGAAATGGGGGTTGAAGCAACAGATCCCACGGGGTACACCTTTTTGGGGATGCTGGATGCGCGTAGGGAAACTGGTTAACTCGTCGAGTTATGTGTGTAAGGGTGGAGAGCACACAGTTGATAAAATTAATAAGTCAAAGGTAGCACCGCCATTATGTTAGTGCTAATATGGTTCTGGGCGAATAACGAAAATTCTCTGAAATTCACCCTTTGCTCAATTGAAAACAACCCTTAGTCATTCAATCAAAAGCCTTGTACGACGACGGTCTTACTTGTTTCGTAATATACAATATATGCATATACATATATATATATACTATACATAAAGTGGAATTTCGATAACTCAGACTTCTATAGGTCAAAATCCTTTATAAGACTATTGAATCTTCGAATTTTCCAATGGGAATACGTATAACTTAGATACTTTAAAGTATAACTTAATAACCCCTCATAACTTAAAAACCTTGGTAGGTCGAAATTACGATAACTCGAAGCATGTTTCGTTTTTCCCTTGAGATTCAAGTTATCGAAGTTATCGAACATATATATATATATATATCACAGCCCTTTAGGTAATCCCTTAAAAATATATAAAACCATTGTAATCCAGGAAAGATAAAATTCTATGAATTTCTAGAACAATCCCTTCTTATATTAAGCTTTTACTGTTATCCTGGGATTACGCAATCCATGCAATTTCTCTTGAGCATCTTTTTTCCACCCCATTTTTCATCCTCGCGAAATCTAACGCTTTCGCTCGGTTCCTGAAGATTTTTTCGCGAAGCGATACGGCGGACACATAAAAATCCATAGGGGATGATACCGAGAGCCATAGAGACGAACTTTAATGAAGATTATTCCCTGACGTATTTACTTTCTAGGGCATTTAAATACCGGGTCTTTGTTATTCTTGGCACTGACTGTACATTTATATGCTGGTTATATACTACTTGGTGAAATATCTATGGGCATTTAAATAAGCCTCTTGGTAATATAAACGTAGGGGATGCTGGAATTTCAGAAGCTCGACGGTAACAGGTGGTACGACTAGGTTGTAAGGGGTGGCTCGGAGGTAACGACGTTGTCACGCTGTCAGGTCGTTCGGTGTGGGATAAGCCTTAAATTAAAATCGCGTCAGGAGTAACGTGAAATCTTTTTGAATGTTTGGTAGATTTAAGGGTTGGCGGGTAGGGACGGGGGTTCGTTTTTAAATAATCCGGTAACATTGGGAACACCCTATAGAAATGATTTAAGAAATTGCCAAAAGTCACTTTCCTACCGCTCTGTCTCGAAGTCGAAGCGATTTCCGTTTCTCTCCCACTTAGGGGATGAAAATCGCACCCCGTCCACTAGTAGAAATTTTCATTTTACGGCTTATCGTTAACGCACCTTTCGTCACTTCCTGTAACGGTGCAAAATTGTACCGGGGAAAATATCTGCTACTCCTTTTTTTTTTGCCATGCCATTCTTTGGCTCTTATTCGCCAACTCACTTTCCAACCCCTAATGAAATTGTTTACTATCGGTAAAAGAAAATTCGCCGCGATACTTAATATAATAGGGTGAAACGAGTGTTCTTATTTTGGGCAAATGTCTTGGGGATGATATTGGCACGGTAGGATCAGGGGATGAAAAGAAGACATGGCATGAGACTGAGAGAGGTAAAGTAGGGGGTGAATTCTTAAAATGTTTTTTCGAAGTAGGGGGTTGCTTTTCACGATTCCTCAAGGTGACGCGAGAGTGCGGCATTTTAATGCTCGATCGTTAAACGGGACTTTTTATTTGTCAGAAAGGGTGCGATCGAGGGGTAGTTAAACGGAGCCGTCGACCCTCCCGTAAATCGACATTTAGATTTTGAGAGAGGACTTTATTACCGCTTGGGGGATGAAAGGAGGCATAAATAACCCAAACACCGGGAATACATTTAACTGTTTTTTTTTTCACGGCTCGTCGATCTCAAAGCATCGGTAATAAAAATGTATATACATGTATACGAGATAATGTCAGGCTTTATCTCAGGGGGTCGTGACCCTCGAGATCCGTGAGAAAGAACCCTTTGCTCGGTTCTAGTAATCATTTATTCAACGACCAATTCGCCGAAAAACAAAAATCTTGTTCGTGCTGTAGCATCCCTTACTAACAGTACACATATATACGCTTCTTCCCACGTATATTAAGCGAACCGCTCTTAAGCGTTTGGGGGATGTTTATGGTGGGCTGTTTCGAAAATATTTTTCCTCCAGGGGTTGTTACTCACTCCCTACCTGTTATTCAACACGGCATTGGGATTCCGGCGTTACTGCTCTTTCCTGTACTCCGTGTGTCGCGTCCATTTTTATTATCCAAGATGCGAATTCGGTTTTTCTTGACACCCCTTATATGTATACGCGTTATAGAAGATGGATACGAAAAATCCAAAAATATTTTTCGACTTATATTTTTGGAGAAAAAAAAAGCCTCCCTTACTATCACTCGTAGGATACCCTATAGGCTTTAGGTATGTGGAGGTGGGTGCTCATAGGAAATCCAAAAGGGGTGCATTTTATCTTGTAAGAATAGACGTCACGTAGCAACCCCTTAGCTTTTCGCACCCCAACCACGTTTCCATCTCATTCTTTCTGCATTGGCAATTTGTCGATTCTGAGATTCCTAGACAGATTCTAGGTGGATGCTATATACTGGGTGGACAAATAAATTTGAAACGTTATTCTCGAGTGTTGCTCGAATGTCCACTGTATAAAAGTCCATTTCGAGTGCGATACGCTCGAAACTCACACCCTGTAATGTACGAGCAGGTGATCCTGTATGTTATCCCTCCCAGTTAAATTCTCTCGCCAGGCAATGGCAAATTCTTGGCAAAAGTAGTTCGCTCGAGAGCACGCGACTGGAGGGTCGCCCCTGGAAAGCCTAAGGGTATTTCCACAACCAGGCACATATTTATTCGATCGATACTTATCTAAATACATGCCCAAGGCTTTAAACCCTTGAAATTCTATTTTCTCCTTTTTGGGCTTTTTTTTTTGGTTTATCATATAATGCAGACAAGTGTACATCGCACCGATACGAGGATGTTACGTTAACTGAGGTAGATACGTATTCTACGCACGTATGAATATTTTGAATATTTTCGTTAGAAATTTTGTATAGAAATTTATTTTTGGAAAATATGTATCTCTCGTAGTCTTCGTACGTTCTGACGTTTCGCGTCTTATGCTTATTTGTGCTTTCGAAAATTCCCGCCGTACGAGTCCTCTCGATGACACGAACGATATGCTTCGAACGTTCTAGAATTACGAAGACGAAGAATATAATTTTGTAATTTTGAGTCACAGTGGGACGCAACCGGATTTCCTTTTCACTTTCCACTCTGGGGAGTGCCTCGCATTAAGGGGACGACTCCCTTATACTCTATATTAATCCAGAACGTAATTTTCGGTGAAATTAATTTATGCTGGGTTCCAGGGTTCTGGCATGTTCCACTTATGTATTTACCCTTACGAGAGTCTCTTTCAGCGTGGATGTACCGAACCTTAAAGTGAACCCTCAAGTCATTTTCCAATGTAGGCCCATTTTTGGAATACGATAAACATTCCCCAATTTTACTTAAATATTTCAACCCTCTGCAATTTCCCATACAGGATCTCATTAAGGTTCCTTTGAAAATTACACGAAATGTCGTCACGCCCCGTAGCAGAGGAGATGTAAAGCACAAAAAAGTAAGGGCTTTTAGAAATCACGTGAAAGAGGGTCGTGATCTCATTTTCGAAAAATTACCCCTACTACGCTCTATATGACCATCGTAGTCCGCTAGGGGTGGGGGAGGTAAATACTCGAAAATAGAAGTTTCTTCGTTTGAGTTTCAAAAATTTCTCACCAGATGGCAGCACCGCGCCTAATAATCAAGGTTCAAGGGAAAGTGCTCGAAAAGCAAAAAGCATTCCCGAGTATATCGTCTTATCGACGTTTCATCCCTTACGAGGGAAAAAGTTTTGCGCGGATTTCAAGTGTCGGTATGATTTTGTTTTCCCATCGAAACTCTCAGAGTGCCGTTCCTTGTTGTCGAAAATTACAATAGCGGTGCTGGAAATGAAAAAGTTTATGGAGTATCGGAAATAATCTTTTCGTCGAATCTATCAATTTCAGGGATTTTCTCACGTCGCTCGGTTCCTCGCGACTTTCCATTATCCACTTACGTCTGCGTATCGTTCGTGAAATATTTTTTGCGTCCTTAACGCTATAAATCGCTATACCTCACAGCCTATATATTGTATATCTCGATACCCACGTAATACAGCGCGAATCGTCCTTACGTTACACGGTAACTGCTTTAAAGGTAACAAGGTACGCCTTAAGCCGCGTACACAATCGAAACAGAACCCCGCGACATGATCGCCTAATGTAACCGCGTGAAGGGGATGATTTTTAAGTAGCGCAATAATGGGGGGGGGGGAGTGTCACCGAAGAAAAAAAAATTATACCAGCGCGCAAAATTTCGCGCATCAATAACGTGTTGGTGAATTTTTTTTAGCCACCCGTGCGCCTGGCAGCCGTAGATGAGAAATAGAGAATGAAAAATCGTGTCCCTTGGGATCGGAGAGTAGAAATATTTCTAAACTGTAAAACTAGGAATTATTGTAATTTTTAACGAATTTTGAATCTCACGCAAATTCTGAATGCGAAGACAGGAAGTTGCGGATGAACGGAAATAAAAATTGTGACGATGGCCAGGGGTGGCACAGGGCGCGTGGAGAGGGGTGGGAGGGAGTCGAAAAAATAATAATGAGAAAAGTTGGTAGATCCCTTTGAAATTATTTCGCAAGTCAGGGATGTGACGAGAAAATAAGGTTCCTTGACGCTTGAGAATTTTTTTTTAATATTGGCAAAAAGTGCATTTGGTTTTTTTTTAAATTATTCCGAGCACCTTTTGATCGAGGTGAACGACGCTGAAGCTTTGACATAATATCAGAGATATTTAAAGGTTCGTATCCATAGGTATACACGTATAATCGCACGACCACTTATCTCGAAAGATATCATACTGAAAATTTTGTTCCAAATGAAATTTTGCTCTTTTACTGTCTCTTTTCTTTATATTCGACGGGAATGATCGCTAAAAATGTTCGTCCGATTAGTTCGGGCTGCCGAAAGTCAATATTTGCTTCCGTAACATCCGGTTGGGAAATCCGTTATGGGCATTGTTAAAAGCATGGGGAGGAATGGAGAAAATTGAAATGAAAATATGAAGGGAACGAAAATTATTGAATTTTGCTATGGGAAATGCGACTGTTCCAAGGTACCTTGACGTCTACCGTCTTTCACAGAGACGAATGAATTAAAAAGGGAATTTCGAAAAAAAAAGACGACCGACGATACCATTGGGTTCTACTTTTTTTAAAAAAAAAAATGAAAAAAGTCTCGAGAAATACATTTCGAGCATTTTTTAGCGATACGTCATTTCGTTTCCATCCGCTTTACCTGCGAACTGTCTCTCGCGTGAATTTGAAGCAATTTTCAAAATTCCTGTATTCCGTGTCAGGACACCCCACGTGACAATTACAACGTGGACCAAGTAAACATTTGACGGGATCAACAGGTAATTAGCAAAATCGGTAATTACTTTAGCTCACGATTAGACCGGCTCAAGTTGGCTCAACATGGCCGATGCTGGTGAGGTATTAATCGCTGACTGTGAATCCGGCTTTACGTCGCCAAAGGGAATACAATTTCGAGCACTGCGTCAGAGAGCTCGACCGACGCGCGATAAAGGATAAAATCAAAAGGATACAAAAAATGGAGAGAGACTTTTATCGAAATTTTATATTGTCGAAATTTTATTTATTATTTTTTTGTCCAACGAAAAAGAAAAATAAAGATCGATATAAACAGCCTTTTCCGCAGGCTCAAAGTTCTCTTCGAAAGCTGCTGCTTTACGGGGAGTTTTCAAGTGACCACGGTGTACCTTGTATACTGTATACACATTTTTTTTCTCGGATTCCTTTTCTACATGACGCCTGTCGCTCTCATGAAAACGCACCTTTACTTCCAAACGTCCGATACGACGCGTGTGGAAATTCGCACTTACCTAACACGTCGTATAGACGTTACGCGATAATGACGTAACGACGTGGCTGAACTTGTTCACCGGTTTGCATATATACACCTTAGGGAGCTGTCGCAATTTGCGGAGCCGCCCTTAGATTCCCAAGTGTTATCACTTAGGTAGCACTCGGGAATTTTAGGCAAGCGTTTCTATCTCAAAGGCCAAGATCTATAACTACATAGATATAGTATATCACTTTGCTATATACGACGTAATCAACGTTGCAAACACAAATGCGCAATATGGCCCAAAATTTATTTGATTATCGAAATACATTATCCATACGTGGCCTCGTGATTGCAGCAAATTAAGTGTTGCCAATCTTTGAATTATGCATTCGACTTTGAAAAATACTCTGGGTCTGTCTCTCGTGCTACTCCTTTATTTTACTTTGGAGCTGACGGCCAGTTCGCCATGCTTTATGAATGCCAAATGTGCCACCCTGTAGACACTGGTAATTTGACAAGACCCTCATGAGCACTGAGATCTTTAATAACGAAGAATGACTTCACTAAATCTCCATTGAGAACACCTTTGGGACCTTGCCAACCAAAGAGACTGTACATTTGTTTTCATATCTGAATACGTTATGGAGCCTCTTATAAGGCTTTTGTATGTATATATATATATTTTATAGGTATATACACAGTGTGTATTAAGTATACACTCTTATTATGTATGTACAAGAAAATTGTCCCTTCCTACTGAACATTAAATTCCTCTCAAGAAATCTGCCAATCGGATCAGACGAAACTTTCAGAGCATTAGCATCATTGGTGCAAAGAGGAATGAATAACGGGTGGCTAATAAATACTTGAAACTTTAACGAAAATTTCAACAAACCATCGCGAAAGGCCACTTTTAATTAAAATAAGAATAAAATTAAAAAATAAAATTTTAAGATACGAGAAATAATATTTTTTTTTGGTTTTCACTACGAAAAGAAAAAAAGTTTCTCGTATCGTAATCACTAAAGCAATTTCTAGCACGCTTTTCAATTGGTATTTATTCTCCTTTGCACACCACACCTTTTACAATGCCGGAAGCACTTCTTTACCGACAGTGCAAACCTTTTGGATGTTTCCTTTTAACGAATTGGTAAGCACGTACGTATTTACATTGGTACCGTGTGTCCTTTCGGATAGCTATCGGGTGTTACGTTTGAATAGGATCAATTTGAATTCGTGCAAATGTCAATCTCAAATTTGAACTTTTCTCGCTACTTTCGATCTAGACTTGACGCAACATACCTTTCTTCCTTGTTAAAAGTCCCTAGCGGACTTTTTACGAACTAGAGCTAAGGCTACCATAGGTATACATATTTAACGGGTGATTAAAAAATAAAAGTATATCCATCTCGACTCTTGAATATACTCGAGTTTTATTCCTTTACTTTTTTTCGCATCGTATTCTCTTTTTTTTCGAGTATGAATAACCAGAGGTACTTAAGCGTGACGCAGTTCAGTATCTTTTCTCGTTTTCTTTGTTTGCTCCAGTGTACGTTGTTCTTCCTGTTATAATAGCATCCATCTCCGCCATATTGGCAGACCTTGTTCCGTAATGTATATTAAGCTAAATATATCTATACATTGCCATGCCAAGCAAAAGCAGACTGCTTAAAGAGAAAAGAGAAGCAAGCAAGACTTTCTGTAGAGTGCTCGCGATAAAAATGACGCTATATACGGTTATAATGAGTATAATAATAGAGGGTGACAAATAAAATAGAATGGACTTTAAAGAGAGTCGGGCAAAGAAGGAGTCCCAAGAAAAGGTAAATTGTATTCGTTGTCTTTAGTCTCAGAAGATTTCGCCAAAGGGGTCGACTTATGCTCTCGAGATCCTTAAAATTATTCTTTAATTATTTTACACCCGTCATTCAGGCTACGTCGGTACCGTGTCCTAACCCCTTTCGGATCTAATTAGACTTTATCCGAAGTTTTCAAGGTAGGGTCTCACCTCGCTTCAAAGCAATGGAATTTCCATCTTGGTTCTGGATTTTCTGCTTTTGGTGAAATTCGAGCTGATTTTAACCTCGACTAAATGGAAATCCCCTTCTGTTCCTGTTTCGCTAAGAAAGTCGATATCCCTCGGGAGTGATCGTTAAAAAATCCTCCGATTTAACAAGATCTGAAGATCGAGCAATATGTCTCTCGATCTCGTTGAAACGGTCGGGAATGTCGACGCTGATTATCAAAAATCAATATTTTTTGATTGCTTTTTTTAAAATTTTTATTAATCGTCAGCGTTCCTTTACGATCGTCGCTTATCAAAGGTAGCTTATCAAATGGGTTTTTTCTCCCCGATAAACATATAACCCAATCACACCATTATATATACATATAAATATATCGACAATTATATCCTTATTTTTTTTTACAACCCTCTTAAGCAAACTCCTCAACTCTGATAACCCTTTTAATCCTATACCCAGCAAACATCACGATTGCAATTTGAGTTTTACGAGCGTTCGATTGAACCGGGTCGTTAATCAAAGCTGATCGACGTCAATTTCCCGTGAGTTCGCTACAGGCCCGACCCGACGTCAGAAACACAGAGGATCGAAAACTGTCGTAAAAGCCCTTGGGTTATATAACTGGTGTATAAAATATCATATACGTATATATACACTATATAAATCTGATAAGGATTCTTATCTAGTTAGACCCAAGTAAACAAAGCAATCGCCAACTGGCAGTAACGCGGCTCAGCCGGCAATTAAATTACTTACTTCTTTTTATAGCAATACAAAGAATTTTCAAAAATATCATTAATTCCGGCAACGTCCACGGTAATCGATACTAAATTAATTAATCTGTTGTGAAAAATTCTTTTTTTTCTTCAATCCAGTCAAACAAGCCCTATGCGACTGATGCGGTTTACCTGGATCACGCGTTACTGATGACGGGTTTTTGGTTAGTCTTTGACGAGTACACCACTCCCATGGAATATTCAGGATTTAGGCAAATGAGGCTGTTTTATGCCAACATGTATCAAACGGCAAAGTGACATAGGGGGTACTTCAGTATGAATATCAATCAAGGTATTACATACATATGTGTATATTTATAGCGATATATAATATACCTGTATATTATTTAATCTCAGGCATGGGATGTCCTCCTATTTATCCATAAAGGGACGACATGAGAAAATCCATTATAGGATGCAAGTCAACACATTAAACGGTCGCCAATGCATCCCATTCTGGACCACAGAGACCGGATCAAAGAGGTGATATGTACAGGGTGTACCGATATTAACTGCCAGACAGGAGGCATCCGACGTAATTAGATTCACAGGTTGTAGCTACGATAACCTATACGGTGACCTAATTGAAATACGTTTAATCGATGTAAAATCATCTCGAGGCATCTAATTACAGAGATGAGTTACTCGGGGAATCTGTGCTTTCGATTTTCTTAACCTACAATTTTATGCTGCCAGCTCGACGAGAAACAAGCATTTTGTAGTGCGATAACAGAAATGCATTTTTTTTTCGAAATTTATTGAAAATCGTTACAGCATCCTTAAAACGTCCCACTGGGACATACTATGGATGTTCAAGACGCGATCGTATGATTTCTTCGGGTTTTGTCTCATGAAATTTTTTTTGGCAGCATTATTTTTTTATTATTATCATGTACCCAGTGGCTGTTTCATTTACTCTCTGAGCTCTTTGGGAAATGAGAAATTTTATTTGAAGTTTCGGAAAATGATCACGTAAATACTTTTAGGGTGCCTGGATCAGGGACGGTTTCTTGGTCCTTTCCTCAGACAATCACAGGATTCGTCCTGGTCCTTTTTCCAGAAAATGGGACGGATCAACATGGTCCGTAGTCTTGAAGCGATAGATACCCTTGGGTGCTAAGTAATGATATTCTACCGTGACGTCCCACCGGAAACTCTCTACCTTGATTCATCTCCGGGTTCAAGTTTTCCCGGATGTCCCTACTGTATACGAACGTTTCCAAACCCCCTGGCTGCGAGCGGCGTCCCTCGCTAGTTTAAAAAGTAAGACAATGCTTAGTGGATTCCAGGATTATTTTGGAAATAAGGGAGGGTGGGAGGGGTTATGCTTTCCTTTTTTTCATTCTTTGGGACAAGTCGTGCAATTTGGATTATTAAAAAAGATCCGTTTTATATTTGTCTCCTCTTCCAAAAACCATCCCTCGAACTTTTTATCTAACTTTTTTTATAGATAAAACAAAGTTCACGTGTAGGGTTGGTTCATATATGAAACCAAGCGTAACATCTATAAATAGACTAGGGTGAATTCAAGACGGCGTTGTAAGCTTTAAGAATATTAAAAAAGTTTTTGACCTTTCGATTCGTTAAAGGGTTTCGTGGATGTTCCATGATTTATTTTCATTTTGGCTGCCGGAAGTCACTTTCTAGCTCGATTCAAATTCCTCATTCATTTTTCTCAAATTTGAATTCTTATCTTTTTCACCAAGATTTATTTTTAGAATTTTCAAACTGTCCCTCGCAGTCCAGCAATTTGTCTTGAGAGAAGACCGGTGGAAAGTGTTCTAATTTATTCTCCGATTTATGGGGTTGTCCCCATAGGGATTCCCACCCCTTAAATCTAACCTTAACAACAGACGGCGAACCTCATGAATATTCTGTTTGTTAATACAAAACTCAGAAAATTCCTTCATCTTTAAAATCGGTACGATTAGAGTCACTTGGGATCTTTATAGCTACGTGTACCATATAAGAAGCCTGAAAATTTTTGAAATATATATCCTATAAAATTTCACCAAAAATCCGTCATTTTTCACTTAAAACTTTTTTGCGTCACGTAACTTTTTTTTATTTCAAATTTCCCGCCTACGCGTACCAACGCAGTTTTTTCAAATCGTACAAGTGCTATTTCCGTCATCATTTTATTTCATACATTTCCATACAATGCTAATATCGATCGCGACCCCTAATAGACGTTATTGTTCCTCGAAATAGCTTTTAAAAGGAAGCAAAAGAAAAAATTTATCGGAAATAAGTGACCTCCGAATTTCTTTATCCCAAACGTGGCCTTTCATCCCCCAAAATCAATGAGAAAGTAAACGGATCCGTTTGATCTCGCAAAGAAACCTTATTAAAATAGTCTCTTATAGTTTAAATTTTCCCAACTTATGTAATGCCCCCCCCGGTCACGTGTCCAAGAGAGACAGAGAACCGGCACGACCATTCCAACTAACTGATTTTTAATTCAAATAGCTTACCCGTGTCCTCGGCATAAATTCTTTGAGTACGGATCTTTGAAAATTTAAAAGTTAGCCGGATACATATTACGCGCCCATAGTACTAAAAGGATCAAGAAAGCATGTAGTAAGCCACAAGAGACTCCACTGTGGACAAAAATCCCCGGAGATATAACAATAAGTAATATTGGTTTTTATTGAAAAAAAGTACAAAAAAAGACATAAATCGATAAAAAAAAACTTGAACCTGGTAAACGCCCGTGTCCACAGTACCCTTAAAAAATGTTGCTATTCTTCACCGATGAAAAAAAATACCAGTCGAAAATTTGGACCCCCAAGAAAGTGGCTTGGATTCCGAATTTTTTTGTCGATCGCCTATTCCACCCTTAAATTTATTTCAACCCTTATCCAGCAAGGTCAGACGAGAGGCTGCAGATAACAGGCACTCTCGGTCCAGGAAGGTAAAACGTAATCGCAAATCACAAACTGACCTAACAATCACATTTTAATTTCTACCCTTATGTGGGGTGACCTCGAAATCGCCAAAAGACCTAATCGAATTAGGGCTGGAATTAGGGGATGATCCCAATCTCATATATACGCATTGACGTCGCACTTGAACGACGTAATTGTTCGATCGTGTAACATATGTACGTATAGGGCTCGTCCAATGATAAAAATTGTTTTACTAGCCTTAAATGAAACCTCCTAGATCAAACACACTGTATATCTGTATACCGAAAATACAAGCAGCGAGAAAAACACGAAAATACGTATACAAGGTAAAGCTCGAGCCAAGTCTTAAGGGTGCAAGGAGATATCCCCTCTTCCGGTTTACGACGGGCAATTCGCAGGAGAAATAGAAGTGTACCAAGTTTACTTACAAGATGGAAAATCTCATCATCCCTTAGCCGAACGTTACTGCACGTAAATTGGCGAAGGGGTAGAAGATCATATTTGCAACCCGAGGTGAACGTGTCGCATGCAGATAGCGTACCGTGAATCGCAAGTTGGAAATTATGAAATACCAGTATGTAGGTACTCAGGTTACGTACCAAATATATACAGGGTAGTATACGAAAAGCTTATCACGTCAAGGTAGTCCCCTTTCATTTTCGTTTAATTTATATTAATATTTCATATATCGTATTATACCTAAAAGTTAATATATGCGCATACTCTATGGTTTAAACAATGAATATTCAATTTAACGATAAATTTATATTGATCATATTTCATATGTCGTATTATACCATCAAAATTAATATATTCACGTACTCTATGGTTTAAACAGTGGATATTTAATTTAACGATATATTTTTCCGTTTCAGCTCCTAAGCTCGATGGTCGTAGTCGGAGGTACGAACTTTGCTGGCGCCTTGACGCATCATCCGCGAGAATTGGCCCAGCGACAGGCGTTTCTAGAGACGCGTCAGTGCGTCGAGGCGCGATTGACAACGCAGCGAGAGAATCAGCAGCAGGTATCTCGCGAATGAAATATATCATGTGTCGTTGTTATTGTTATTATAAATTTAAAAAATTTCATTCGACACTTATTCGGGAAAGAGCGTAAAATTCACTGACGCAGCCATCGTTTTGTCTCGCGCGATTGATGGTAAACAGGTTGAAAATATTTCATATCCGACAATGAAATTTTATGCTCAGCCAATACTCACTTTTCTCATACTTTTTTCCAAAGATTTTATTTATTCGAGCAATTTCATCCCTTATCGATTTTCACCGTACAAAGAATTTTGTCGTTGAATTCAATGGAGTAAAAAAAATGTCATGTTCAAGGATATTAAGCGAAAGGATAAGAAGGGTCTGGATGTGGGGGGGGGGGATTACCAATAAATAATTATGTCACAGGATTATTGTTCCTTGTCGATAAAATGATCCTTGCTTAATGGCTTGTCAACTTTACATATATATATTATCCGATAAAAAATTCCCACGCTTCACGCACGTTTATCTAAATCGCAATCGATACTCGATATTCGCGATTAGATATTTGCCAAATACTGCAATTCAAAGTGAGACTATCCCTTTTCTTTTTACAATCTTCATTTTTAATTAATTCAATATAACATCACCGCGATCATCCCTCGATAGTTTTCGCTGACATATGAACCAGATTTATGTTGACATATGTGCATGCATGCTCGAATATTTTCTTATACTATTTAATGCCTCCGTACTCGTAGGTTGATTGGACACGGATCGATACCGGAAGTCCTTTTCGATCTTCCGATAATTATTTTCATATTTATATATACATATATATATGTATACTTAACACGTGTGTCTATGGACACGCCTTGGTTACCTCGTTACGTCACGTATGTGAAAAGCTACATATTTCCAGCGTGCACGTGTATCCTCGTATGACGTTGCGCACCTGCAACGTCATACCAGATGAGGGCTGCGATTACATACGTGACTAGGTGTATGTACAGTATACGTCATATGTGAACATGACGTAGGATGCGACGGCTCTTACAATTTCCATAAGCAATAAGATGCGTGGGTAATGTTACGTATGACGGGTCGAAAGGCTTCGTGAAAATTGGCCTTAATGAAAATAATTTTAACGGACGTTAATAATCGAATTTTTTTTCCTTTTTTATAAGACTCGCATTCAGGTTAAGTTTTGGTTGAAATTTTTAAAATATATTTTAATCGCGCTGCTCAACGAATAATTTATATCGTCTTGTTTACGCAGGAGCGACTCTTACTGAGTGTCTTGCCGCGCCACGTGGCTATGGAAATGAAGGCAGACATTGCCGGCAAGCCTAAGGACACTATGTTTCATAAGATCTACATACAGAGGCACGAGAACGTCAGGTGTGTAATGTACCTTTAGGTTATTAATTAAGTGAATCAATTGAAAAAGTTATTCAATTCGTAGGATTATCAAGTCCCCCTGTCAAATCTTACTGTTATATCTTCGAAGCGAATAAGCCTGTATACCGAGTATCTACCCTTATATCCAAAGTAAGCCACCCCCTTGTGCAATGTAATTTAAAGTAAAATCTGGCAGAGTCCTTTGTGGTTTAAAATAGGATTGGATGGATCTCTGAAATTTTTTTTATCAAAAAAATAAAGCGCCCTCAGATTTACCTTTAAAATTGAATTTTTTTTTGTTTCACAACTTTTTGCCATTATTTGAACTAACTTCCAGGGCCTGCGCGCGGTATGACAGACTAGATGGGTGCACGTTTCTTATGGGATAAAATAAAGGGCGTCTAGCACTGCTGGATTTATTTAATTAGATCTTTTTCCTGGATAACACGTTGATTCGCTTTTTTATCGACATTAACGTTTGTTATTCAATTGTTTCAGCATTTTATTCGCTGATATCTGTGGCTTCACTTCTCTATCCGATCAGTGCACTGCCGAAGAATTGGTCAGACTCCTCAACGAACTCTTTGCCAGGTGAGCGCGGAAGGTGGCGAAATGATACCGGAGAGAGAAAAGTTTCTTCGAACTTTCGTTAACGCACTCGTAACAATTTCCATGAAACTTTTTTCTTGTTCGCCTTCTACTTCGTCCAGAAGAATTTTGGGTTTAATTGGTGGTGGGGTATGGTCGAGGTCACGCATGCTTATTATTCTATATATATTATAACGGGGTGCCCGGCTCGTCCCCGTTATAATTAATTTATCCACAGGGCCGCCAGGGAGCGCTAGAGGACTATGAATTTCCGAAAAATTAGGATTTTTGATCGGGAATCGAAATCGATACCTTCGGACTGCCAAGTCGGGTACTTTACCACTGTGCCACCGAACCCACTGTCCGTCCTGATAAGTCCTATCTATTAATTTTTTGTCATTCCTAGGTGGATCCCCCTCCAGCTCTGTAACGCCACGTTATAATATATATATATATACAAATTGCACCACCTGAAATTCTTTCTGTTACTTTCAAGTGGCCACTTTCATGAAAGCGACACGAAAAGGCATCCCGCAGCTTGGTCGTTAGGGGGTAGTTGCACGAAAGTACCGGTAAATCTGTTTTTAGAAAGAAAAAACTCAAATTTCCATTCCGACAAGTATGACAAACGAAAATGCCATCTGGCGTAATTTTGCTCAAACAATGATTTCCAAGTGGCTTTCGCATCTACTGAGATTCGGCATGAAATTTAAATTACACCGTCTTACTCAAGGTCTCAGATCATCCCCTTCGAATTCTTGTGCTGGACCATGACAGGGGTGAGAAAAAAAAATTGAAACATAACAGAATTACCTTCACTGGGGTAAAACGAATTTCCTGCCTAAAATCGTCCGACTGTTTGATGGGGTGTGTCGTATTTTAAAGGGATGAACCAATAAGAAGGGTGGTTCTGCGAAAAAAAAACTCCCTAGGAAGTTTATTCCAACAAATCGAATGAAGACCATTTTGGACAGACTCGACGTCATTAAGGGTTGCTGGTCGGATACGTGCGGTTTAAAAAATTCAACCCTTGTCCAAGACACGGGATATACAAACCATTAGGCTACCTGAGTCTGGCACGCGAGCAACATAATGCCAAAAGTAGCTGAACGTGGGAAAGTAAAAGTCCAAGTGTAACAATCGCGATACCTCTCTGCTTAATCCAGAAATAATAATAATAAGCAACAACAATAATAATTCCTCCGATGAGAAATTAATTACTATAATTTATCTACGACCAAGCCGTACATCATCGAGCTGGCTGAATATCACTTTCATCGCCATGTATACTCTCATGATAAATAATCCCATTGTTTCTGATAACATATGCGCATAATAACATGCGATTAAAATGCGTCAGCTAAATTTTGCGTATTAATACGAAAAGCTAATAAATCATAATAAATCCCAATACGCATATTAACCGCAGAGATGCTCCCTTAAAAACCGTACTGATATGCAAAATCTGCAAGGGGTGGAATTTCTGGTGAAATTAACGATAAGGGTCGATTCTCAGACCTGCGTGTGTGTATACACATATGTATATGCATGTAGAATTAGGCTCTATATGTAAAGGCAGGATTCGAAATGGATGGCCTATGAGGTCAAGTCCTTTGTGGAGCATCTAAGGGTCGATGATGGCATTAATGGCACCCTTAAATCTTATTAATAAACCCTTTAACATAATTGACCCGACGGGGGCAACGCAGCCAACCCTCCACCTTCTTACATCAAAGATACCTGAGATAACCTACCCTTATCCTATTTACGTAATATCTTAGCTACCTTAGCACGCCTAACGGGTGCTTCTATTAATATCCTGTCAGGACGACGCGACTTCCTCTTGCAAAGGATTCCCTTCTTCTTCTTCCCCCACCCCACACCGCCCCACCTTCTTCATCCCCCCTCCCTTCGTCACCTCTCACTTTAATTCACTTTTCAAAACCTTTTAGCATTCTGCTCTTGACTCGTCCGTATATTTATCAGTGTTACACGCATCACTGGAAAAACGACACCCGGTATATATACACCTGTTTCACGTAAAAGTATCCGACCAGACCCTCTTACTTTGGTCTTTCTTTTAAGTTTACGTCTGCCTCAGCATCATTCCTCACGACTGTTTCAGGCCGATTCCGAAAGATCATTAAGATTTTCGTGACGTCACTCTTATATGAAACTTCGATTCAAGTAAATTCTTAACCCTCGTGACGTATCCGGCGTCACGGATTTGTAAATCTTGTAAATAGAATATTTTCTATGAAAAAAAGTGCAGGGGACTGATTCCTCGAAGGACAGAGTTCACCGGAGCAAATATTCATGGGGTTGTAACCCCATGGAAATGGATATTGAAATAATATGACGCTGTCATCTAGATCTTTCCTATGCTGCATGCAGTATGTATGCTTGTTTACTCGTACGTGACCAAGTGCCATTTTATTCAGGGGTTCCAGTGGAGATTCGAAGCTTTATGAATTCGTCGAGTTTTTAGCTATTGGAATTTCAATAGATTTACTCAAATGCGTATAAGAGAAATTGCTAGGTATTCCTTTCTTTCATTTTATATTATACGTCATATATATATATATACACACATAAACACACACACACTTTTTTGTTCATGTCTCTTTCCATTTCTCCAGCTTTCTCTCCGATTCACAATTCTCTCAAGTTACTAGCACGATATCGAATTTTCTCAGTAAGGAAACAGCTTCTCTTTGATTTGTCTTTCCTTATAAATTATATATATATACATACTTTCCCTTCACCGTTACTTCTTCTATGAAAGCGTCATTTCTTCTTTCATCCTTTTAAACAGACCTGCGACACACATTTAAGTCCCGTCATGTTCGCTCAACGTGCTGTCAACACGTTTCCTTTTTTTTTCGCATTTACGTACAAAAAAGATTATAAGCGAAGTCACGTCTGACTTAGCCTTGAAGTTTTCTACTGGCTGATTTTAAGCTCGTCCTGATTTTCCCCTGAGTGGCAACGTGGAAAAAATATGGTTCAATTTCTTTTCCCCCACCTTTTCGTCTTTCTCGAGTTTAGTTTTTTTTAGTGATTTATTAATCTTTTATATTTTTTTTTCATTTGCCACCACCCCCTCCCTCCGCCCACCTCCATCCCATTCAACTATTATATTCGTTAAACGAAATTTGGACAATGACCAAGAGTCCCCTTCCAGTCTTATTTCTAAATAAGGCAAATATTTCAAAATGGATGCCTGCCAAGACCTGAACAATATTTATGAAGCTGTCAGACTTTCGTTATGGCCTCTTTGAATGGCGAAGCTCAGCAGGGACCACGTAGACGCATTGCAGAATTTCTCGGGGAACGATCAATCATATCTATTTGCCTTTGTATCAGCCATATACATTTTTCATGATGGCGAACGATTTATAAGACATTGATTTTTATGTTTATGCACTACTTCTTTTTTTTTTAAACACTTTTCACCAAACTGACTTGACTCGGATACTACCTAAATTCCGTATATCGTATATGGAATTTTTAATTTTCATCGAACCATTTTTTTCCCTAGTGACATTATTCTGGGGATATCTTTAACACTAGAACTACCGACAGTCGAGTCGTAGCTATCTCTACCAAGTTACTAGTACAATTCACGTACCCTTTTTTTTCAATTACTCATCGACCACTGCTTCGTTAAGGTTTAATGATCATTGCAAGAAGCTATCAACACTTTTGATTTCCATAGTATATACACCCTATCGGTCTGGATAGTTAATTGCAAAAACACTGACTTTAGTACGCGTACCACCCACTCAGAAATTTTCAGGGCGCCCGAGGCTTCTTTAAGGCCAGTTAATCCTTTGAGACTCGACGAAATTTCTATCAAGGCGAAGCTTCGGCTTATTCAACGCGAACGCAAACCTTGGCTCATCCTGTCTTAGGATGCTGGAGTATACTTTCGATTCTGACCCTTTTACGCCTTAGGACGTAGAAATGTAAAGTTTAAGTAGTCGGAGACCCGAGAAAGTCAAAAAAATCAATACTAAAGCAGTTGAAAGGAATTTTCCGAAATTCAGATAGTCAATTTTAATTGATCTTTTTTTTTTAACAGATTCGATCGACTCGCTTCCGAACATCATTGTCTACGGATCAAACTTCTCGGTGATTGTTACTACTGCGTTTCCGGGCTGCCTGAACCCAGACCAGATCATGCTCATTGCTGCGTGGAAATGGGATTGGACATGATCGATGCTATAACGTGAGTTCATATCAATTTAATGTTCTCTCGGTCTGGTACAAGTTTCAGGGAGTTTGATGGGTACACCAATGTTTAGATATATCTTCCTAATCGTACTGTTTGGATACATATATGTTTTACATATGGTATATAATGTTATATATATGTATATCAGTCTTCATTGTGATCACAAAATTAATGAATACAGTTTTCACTCAATTTCCCTAGCGACTTTTGTAACTTCATATTCAACAAATGCATTTGAATTTTGGCGCCATTTTTGAGCAGCCTTCTTAATTATTGTCGGTATAATTAGTTCGTCAATGACGTTATTAAAAGAAGTTTTTTAAAGCTATGACGTCACTGGTTAATTGTCACAGTGAGAAACTCAGCCATAACTCATGGATAATTTGAATCCGTAACCCCTCTGACCTATTGATTTGATCATGAGTGTACTTGATTGATTGATACCGGTAAGGATCAATTATTAGCTAAATGCGTATCCTCGGATGCAGGGAAATTTCAAGATGGCCGCTGGAGGCTTGGTCTGAACCGTAATACAAAATGGCAGCTGTCAATTTCATTAAGTGTCAAATATTATATTTCTCTGTAAAGAATAAATAGGGGCTGCTCAATATTGATTCGACGTCCCTCGCCCTGAGATACGTCAGCCAGCATTTTAGTCCACGTTACGTCCGCTTCGTTGACGAATCTCTCAGCCGGAAGTCGCTATCCGGTATTACGGGAACGTTATTAGACGTGGCAATTACTTGTATGTATGTCTATAGGTACCAGGTCTTTCGAAAATTCATTAATTGGATCATTACCTGTATTTTTCATTCAGACGAATGTAGCTTGGTATAGTTGTATTTGTTTTCTTTCGTTTATTTTTCATTCTTAATTTGACCATGGCAGTAGATTTTTTTTTCACTTCATCGCAGCTCATTCTTCTTTGTAGTCTATTTTCATTGAATATACATTAAAGAAATATTTTTTACAGCCTCCACTGACTTTGTCCACAGTGTACCTTTTTATTGCAGTGCCACAAAAAATTGAGCTCTTCTAGAGAGAAAACCTAACCTAAAAAGAAAAAATAAATGTCACTCACTCTTAATCCAAATATATATACTACCGGAGTCAATTAAATGATTAGTCGCACCAATGATGTATCGTATATGTGTTATTTACTCGAAAATTGTATAAATATCTTTCACAGACTTGTCAGAGAAGTTATGGCGGTCGACGTAAACATGCGTGTCGGTATACATACCGGCAGAGTCCATTGTGGCGTCCTCGGTCTAAGAAAATGGCAGTTTGACGTCTGGAGCAATGACGTCACCTTGGCTAACTACATGGAAAGCGGCGGTATACCTGGGTAAGTAATTCGGATCGTCCCACAGTCCGGGCCAGTATACCGTGCAATGACAATGTTTCAGGCGCGTCCACATCACCAAGGAGACCCTGGCTTGTCTCGAAGGCGACTACGAGGTCGAGGAGGGTCACGGCGGAGACCGTAATTCTTACTTGCGGGAACACAATATCCAAACGTACCTTATTGTTCCTGGAGATACTTTTCGGGACACTACTACTTCCTCGGGATTGAGAAAAGGATATCCCGTCAATGGTAACGTCTCCAAGGAGATGAGGGTGATGGGTCACGGTTCTCAGCATGGTAAACAATCAAAGTGAGCACTGTAATGAATTTTCATTAATTGAATTTTACCTCCAAGTAACTTATTGTAAGTATCAGTCAATTATGGTACTTACTTTATTTGGACTTTATCCTGTCTGTGGATTTACTCTTGACCTTTTTTTTTATACTGTTCTCGACGTTTCACGCAGATTGGGATTTGGGGAGACTGTCGAGTGCGAGAAGGATCCCGAAGACGAGGTCAATGAATACCTTATGAGAGCCATCGACGCCAGGAGTATTGACCGACTTAGAGCTGAGCACTGCACCCCTTTTATTTTAACTTTTCGACGACCTGACATTGAGGACAAGGTAATAGGAATTTTTTTTATTTTCATATGCATCCCAGTAATCGCAATATTATATGTGACACACCCGTTAGGTTACAATGTCATTTGTGTAACGTCAATGTACTAGTTGAGGATGTAAGAGTTCGATAGGGTGTTATTCTTGGGGTGAAAATTATGCAGAGTTTAAAATTTGTAAAAATAATAATTCACCAAAAATTTTCTAACTCTTTTTTTTTATAGTATTCTCGCGAACGGGACCGGATGCTGTCTGCTTATTTTGTGTGTTCCGGTTTCGTCTCCGTGATCATCGTCATCGCCATTGCGATAACTCTTCCAGGGTAAACAGACGTTTATTAATTGTTTTGATTTGTTATTCTAAAATAAAGTAGTCATCAATAACGATACCCGGAGGTCAATTCAGTAATGAAATTTTTAAAAAATATTTAATATTCTTTTTTCAGTACGGTCTACTTTTACGCCTGCACTGCAGTCAACATCCTGATAATTACCCTGGTCAATGGAATCTTATTGGCTGAGAAGAACGAGGTAAAAATCAAGGAATCCCATCAACTGCAGTACAAAAATCCTTCATCCCCTTGTCCCAGCTGTGCAACCTCAGCACTCCTTAGGGTGAACTTATACACATACGACGTCTATATGGTACCTAGAGTATGTTGTGCCTCATCGACCAGGTCGGCTTTTTTTGGAAAACTGCCATTTTCTCTTAACCTTGACGAAATGGCAAGTTTCCAGGTTAACCACGATGCTATCGATCCTTCCTGTATCTTATTCTCTTGGGACTCGTTTTATAATCTTTGAGACTTCAGGGAAACTTGTGGCACGCAGGTACATACTATATGTACGCGGACACGTGTTCAAATTTTTTGCGCGAAGATAAATGCTGCTCGGGGGAAAAATGTCATTTGTTCTGGTACGACGTTTCTGTCTTTCTTTTTTTGTTCCTGTATACCGACGTCACTGTCCTTTTCTCTCCGATCTCATCCCTAATCTAATCCACGATAACAGACAAATTTGCATTTTCAGACAATTAGATTTTGAGATCGTTAGAAAATTTTGAGATTTGCCGAAGTTAGAGTTATTCAAATCCCACTGTAGCATGGCATAGCTTTCACTTTGTACGCGGTTAAAATAATGAACTGACAGCTTGCTATGGCAAAAGTTATCGGTTTACGCGATACATTAAAAAAGAAGTCTCCCTTAAGATTAATACTTTTAAGCATCCTCACGAACTTGTTAAAATTTAATGCGCATCCTCTCACGCAAAATATTCTTTTATTTAAGGCGGTACCACAATGGGTGCGAAGCATGTCGCTTCAGATTTTTGAAAATCGAATAGTCGCTCAAAGCATAGCGTCGACCATCGTTTTTTTAACGTTCATCACAGTGCTTTCACCATTGGTAAGTATTTGTTTTTATTAATCAAAATTTTCCAAGATTTTCAAAACTCCAAATGCATAATCAAATAACAATATGAAAGTCAAAATCCAAAAACTGAAAGTTACGTTAACCAATAAATCTGAAATGTCGAAGCCAGTAATTAATGAATTGAAAAAAAAAACAGAAAATTCTTTAATAAAAATTTCATAAGAGTTTCGATTAAATCATTCTTTCTCTATAATTCATTTAAGGAACCCTCGCTAGACGCGAGACTTCGTAAACTAACTTAATCTGACAGCCCGTTCCATTACCCCATAAAACACATTGACCTTTAACGCTAAACCAAAGTATTCGCGATGGCTGAGATGTCCCATAAATTACATAAGCCATGAAAATTTTGTCGAGATACACGATACGAGGAAGTTCACGCCACGACCAAGCTGTAAAGTTTTATCAGGATATCGATAAATCTTGAGGGGTGATTGGATCCTCAAAGTCATGACACATTTGGGCCAGAGCCACACGAGGCTCTTGATCTTCGTATCCAACCGATGGCAACCAGGATCCTAAGGGAAATTGAAAAAGTGTTAAAGAAAACTTAAAGATACGTGGATAAGGAATGCCGATGAGAGAGAGAGAGAGAGAGAGAGGGGGGGGAGAGAAAATAGTGATAAAAAAATAAGGCTAGGGAAAAAAAATATATTGTACATTTATACACAAGACCTAGTACAGTCCCAAACTATAGATCTATATGTATATACACAGAGAAATGCTCGTCCAAACTGAGAAAGAAAATAAAGAACAAATGATAAGAGTTTTTCTCCGTTTCAGGTCACTCTAGAAGGAAGCGACGCCTGTACCAATAAAACTTTACTATCCTCCACGGAAAGTCTGGACAATTCCACGGTTATAGTACAAAGTATAGATGGCAGCACTGGCGCGTGCTACTATATACTGTTCTTGGACGTAAGTTTCTACATATGTACATACAGGACAATAAAGTCAGCGGATGCTCTTAGAGTTTCGTAAACAAGTATAAAAAATCCTGTTAGTCTGTACGATAAACATTGAGAGAACGATATGAGGCGGATGGGAAGAGAGAGAAAAAAAATGGTCGAAAAGTCTGGAAAGTCCGATTCGAGGATTCCGAGGGATTTAGATATTCGCAGGAGACTCAGGATACGAGGTAAAGTTGTAAGCTCTGAGATTTCCTATTGCTCTTTTTAGCTGTTCCCAGTGCTGGTGATGCTGGTGATGGTAAACTGCGCCGTTTACCAGATACTAACCTCAGTCTTCAAGGTTGCCGTTCTGAGTGTAGTCGTCGCCTGTTACCTGAGTGTCAGTATCTATCAGGCTTTGAACGAAGAGGACGACATAGAGCCAGTAGGTCGTTGGTTATCCGGAGTCCTGGTGGTATTCTTCATGGCATTTTTAGTAGCTCATTCCCAGCACACGGAAGCCACCTACAGGTTAGACTTCCTGTGGAAGCTTCAGGCAACGGAGGAAAAGGAAGAGATGGAGCACCTAAAGGCCTATAATCAAAAATTATTGGCTAATATACTTCCGGAACACGTGGCAGCCCACTTTCTCGCGACAGTCAATTCCGACGTGAGTTCATCCACTTTGTTTTATGAAGACCCTGTCATCGTCTTGGAAAAAAATATAGATAGATCTAGAATGATCTAATTTAGCAGGATCAATAATTCGAAAATATTACTGTAAGTTTCATCCCTCAGGAACTCTATCACGAACAGTGTGATTTCGTCTGCATAATGTTCGCATCAATCCCGAACTTCTCCGAGTTCTACATCGAGCTGGAGGCGAACAACGAGGGCGTCGAGTGTCTCAGACTCCTGAACGAGATTATCGCAGATTTCGATGAGCTCCTAGCCGAAGAGCGGTTCAAGTATATAGAGAAGATCAAGAGCACGGGAGCAACGTATATGGCAGCATCCGGTTCGTGTAACCAAGCCATTTGTTCAACGAAAATTGTAATTGATGGGTAGAGCTCGTAGGATAACGATCTATATTGCTCCGACAGGTCTCACCAGGAACACCTGCGACATGAAGGACTTCAAGCACGTCACGGCTATGGCTGATTACGCACTTAGAATTCGCGAGCAACTGGCCTACGTGAACGAACACAGTTTCAATAATTTTCGCATGCGAGTCGGCATCAATATAGGACCAGTGGTGGCTGGGGTTATAGGCGCCAGGAAGCCGCAGTACGATATCTGGGGAAACGCGGTGAACGTAGCTTCCAGGATGGATTCCACGGGAGTCCTGGATGGGATCCAGGTGACGAAGGAGGTCTGCGATATTCTAAATGGGAAAGGATATCCCTTAACCTGCCGAGGACCCATTCAGGTAAAGGGTAAGGGTAGTATGGTTACCTACTTCCTGGACGGTCCACGGGATCCATCAAAGGCTGAGGATTCTGCTACAGTTGGCAAGAACAGTACGAACAACAATACAAACGTAGTCGATAAAGTCTCGCCGAGTAATGGCATATCCCTTTGAATTCGAATGTCTTAATCGATCAACGATTTTACTAACATCCAATGTATAATATCTTATATGCTATAACGCAGCGTATAACGTAATTTCGCGATGTTTAATTACGGTACTAATGGGATCTGAATTACCGGCCGAGCGAGAGAAAGTCGCGCGTTTGATCGGTCATTGCTGGACTCTACTTTATCGACCGTCGCGTCGATAACGTAGAAATTCTGGTGAATACATGGGCAACGGGTGGTCTAATAGCAATTTAGAACTTTTCAAGAGATTCCAGGACATTGAATTTCTAGAATTAATGTCATACAAACTTTCACTCAATGCTTAATGTACGATCAATGCTTAACTACGAAACAAGCTTGGGTCACTGTGGTAACAGTTTCGCAATTTTAGCGGGTTCTCTCTTGAAACATAGAGCAGCGGTTGCTCCTGGAGCGTCCGATCGATGTTCTAGGAGTTTTATTAAATTTGCGTGTGGTCAGGGAAACGAAATAAATGCTCTAGAAAGTTCTGAATGGTTTTCGAGCGCTCTTTCACGTTAAGCAATTTTTTTTCTCGGCCGGGAGAGACGGACCTCCTACCTTTTATTCGTCATTTTCACGCATGAGCGTCTCCTCGACAGAAATATTCTTGTACTTTAGGAACTAGATAAGTAACTTTCGAATAGTCTGTAAGAGCTCAAGGGATCCTTCCACGTATAGTCGTCACGCGCTCTTTATTATATAGTATGTACTTAGAATGATCGTGCGAATTATAATTATATAAATAATATTATAGTGACTGCCGTTGTCATAGGATTGATTATGAATGACCGTGATAATTTTTACTATGCGTTTTTTGTTTCCTTTATTTTAGGTAAAAATAGTTGTATGATTAATAAGGAAAATGTGAATGGCGATTGTTTCATCGATATATATATATATTTTATTCAATGATGTGCACTCATTTAGTTAGAGCGTGTGAGAGCTGTTGGAATGATTTTTCAAATTTTGAATATTTAAAAAAAATTGACATTCCATTAGGTTTTTACGATTCTCTAGTACGAATACAATAAGGAAATCGCTAAGATGTACCAAATATTATATTACTGAAGCGCGCCTGGTGCGTCATGTAAATGTATATTTTTAAAGAGAGATCAATGGGGTTCAGACATGAATTCACATTTTCTTTTATACTTTCTCTTTCTACACTGATTCCTACGAACTCGCGCCTTATCATAAATATTTATTATGTTTGCGTGCCAAATTCGCGAGATCGTTATTCTCCCCTCTCGAATCTCTACCTTACCGACTGACAATTCAGTGTCATCCTATAACAGTAAGTCTATTCGCAATCGCTCGGGACGATCCTACAGTAACCTATTACATATTATACTTTTTTTCACACTTCTTTCTCCAATTGCTGATAAATTGCTTCGCGTGACGCACCGCACGAACTCCTACGATTCTCTCCGAACTAATTCTAGTCAATATAAGAAACGCGTAAAGTCAAAAAACAGAGTAAAACTGACGAGATGGACGAAGTATCGGAAGACTTTAAAGGGTTGATACGTAAGACCAAAAAAAAACAAAGAAGTGGTTACAAGGTACAATACAACGAAACCGTGAGAAAAGAGATGGATCAAAAATCGTAAAGAGGAGGAGTGGAATTAAGGATGAGAATGACAAAGAGGAAAGTTAAAAGAAGATTTTATATAAGTACACGATGGCGGATGCGCGCTTACGAACGGTTCAGAAAGAAAGAGGGACCACGGAGTGTTAATGTATATTAAGTTATTTGATAAGAGACAAAATTTAATGTGAGGCATAACAAGACGCATAGTTCATCTTTGGCTGTAACAAAGGTATATTGGTATATATATACATAACAATATACAGAAAGTGAAAGTGAAGAAGATAACAAAAGAGATAGTGAAAACAAATTGTGTATACGGTATAAGGAATGATACAGGTGTGTAACATGTCCTATGAATTATATTACTTAAATTATTTTATAGGTATCGTTATTTATTAATACGCACACAGGATGCGTATTATTATTATTATTATTATTATACTATAGATAGATCGATAATTAAAGAAACATCTAGCTAATGTAAAATAATCAAGGAGCATGCGAGTATGCCTGCAATAACGAATATTTAAAAGAAAATTATTTAAAAAAGGCACATACTGTACGTACCTTCGTAAACGTTGTCTCTGCGTTTCTGTGTTCTTTCTGGCAGGTCCATTGTCTATACGTAAATGTAATATAGATATAACAGTACACTAAGTTGAACGATACGATTTCAATAATCGAGCCACGAGGAACGTCAGACTCCAGCATTTCCAAAATCGTAATATCCTCCCAGGCAAATAATCTAAGCACAAAAGAATTTGGATGAAGCGGGTGAAAAAAGAAGATACTTGTACTATAGAATGTACCGTGTGAATACATACTAATTATAATTAGTCTCAGTCAATTTAATTGCACTTATGCAAAGCGTCAATAATCATGCCTATACGGGGCAATGGAAATTTTTAAATAATAGACATAAATTGATTTCACGAGGAAGTTACGGGAGTTTGGGAATATTGGATGAATTGTTCGGTTAGTCGTTGATTCTGAAAGAATAAAAATAAATTGGTTAGACGTTCGTCTTATCTCGATGTAATCAGTCAATTCTGAGATAAATTACAGGAACTTGAACTTGATTGCTGAAATACAAGGTCGGAGGTCACTTGATGTCACACAATGTTAATTTATGCTTCGAAATTAATGCCGAATAAATAACACACGTGATTAACGTCATATCACCAGACAAATCATGTAGAGTGAAATATGTCAAGTTATTTCCATTAATATACCGAAGATACTTATTAATGCGTTTTTCGAAGCGTTTCCAGATCGATAGTCAATATAATAACGATCGGATGGGTATCGAGTACGTGTGTCGATTAGTCGTAAGAATTGATCGTAAATGCAATTATGAAAGGGGAAAAGAAAATATTCTATGTATCTTTATTGGCCTAAACCGAGTCTGTACTGAACACACATACCTACTATACAATGCGATTCCAGGACAAACATTTTCTCATTAAATATACGAAATACAATTTTTATTAAAAAAAGGAACAATAGATTTGTTATTTACTTGGCGCCTTATATTTCCTCAGCAAATTTCGACGAGTTCAAACACATTAGTTGGGATACGTTCAGAATGTTCACCCGAGTATCCGAGAGAAGAAAATTAGCTGCTCGGGTATTATGAACGTAGCCATGCGTATAATATGCCATTCAAGAATAGATAGTGGTAATTACAGATAATTTTGTATTTTCTTTTTTTCCAATTACAATTCTTCGCTTTCGTAATTTCTACTGGTATCACGTTGGAAGTCATTTTGGCGAACAGCCAATGAAAATCAATAGAAGTCGATCACGTGACAAAGTGCGCATGCGCACAACTCGCATGCAACTTCAGTCTTAAGAGAAAAGCGGTAACGGGAACACGTGGTACTTAAAGTAGCTGCTTGTGAACATGAGATAAAATGAGTTCGAACTGTTACAAAAAGACATTTAACGACAAATGTTTTAACGCGTGTCTTGACATAAAACAAATCCCGTTAGTTTTTCTATTACATTGACGTATATCGAGGTGTTCAAACATAGCCGGTATGTTTGGTGCAAATCAGGTAAGATTGTGTAATAATGCATTGAGAGAAGACGGATGTCACCATATAAAGATTTAAAAAAATCGCGCCAAAATTTACTCGTACCATCTCTATTATTTACTTATAAATTGTGATATCCAATTGAGTAAAATATTATTTGAATTGACCTGTACGTTATAAATTTTTAACAGGCTTAGTACTGCCGTAACCTGTTCTGACCCTCTTTTTATACAAAGAATATTCTGTACAGGAAGGAGTAAACCTTCGATTCCCGCCAAACCTGTATACGTGTACACGGTGATCATAGAATAATTCACGAAGTGGCAGCGTCGCCGCGACTGCAAAACTCGTTCTAATCTTTTCTTCTTTTTATCTTAACTCGGTCTATAAGTGCTTGACAATTCTATTTCGTAACAGAACTATCGAGTGAAGATCTACTTCGCGATTACTAACCTTTTAATTGGACCGAATAATACGCAATGATAGACTTTACGAAGATCCACCACTGTTGTATGTTATAGATTAAATGGAGATATATCGAAGCAAACTGATATTACAAACTCTTGATCGCTTTAGGCAATACTAATGACGTAAAGTTAACAGATAACAGATTATGTCGTAATTATTTTAATACACGTAATTTCTGCTTTACTTTTTTTTTATTAACTCTGAAATAACAAGTATGTAATGTGTAGACGATGGTATCGAATTAACCATGACGGATTATTCAATATTGATTTTGATTACTTGATGTTATTATTTAATCTTATCAAACATATCCACCTAATTTATTTTGGATGAAAGAATTCAGAAGTGATATTCGAGTATTATATGTGCTACTTTATATGTGTATATATGTATCTTAATTTTGCATTGTATTATTTATAGCACTGAATAATACTACTACACGAGTATGAAGTTTACTACACAATTGATATCAAATGTCTGTTGCTGCAAATATTACCGGACGCTAGAAATTGGAGAAGACTTCGCACAAGCACAGCTGAAAGTGCATTCCTTGTAGACAATGAAAATCTGTGACACTTTGTTATAATAACTAAAGTCTCAAATCATTTGTTATCATCGTTTTATCACGTAAGGATCATCATGAGTCTAACATCAGCAGAGTCTACGGTAAGTCCTCGTTTTTTGAGAAGTTGAATTTTTAAAGTTCCCGCTCTACGGAGACGCAATGGACCAGCCGTTTAAAGTGAAAATTAATAGTTTTATTAATTGTTTGTTATAGGATTGACTGTTTAACTCAATTGTGTATTTTATTTATATAATTATTTTTCATGAAAGTTGAATGGTGTGTAAGAATTATTTCTGCAACTTGTTTTCAACTTGATAACAGTCTTGTTTCGTTAGCTTGCTGTCGCTTGTTTTCGTACTTTTCGAAATTTACTGATAGTACTGAGAATGGCTGTTTCTCTTAGGATGCATAGAAATACATTTGAAAAGCATGACGCTCCTCTAAGTACTGAGTTATGGAATTGAGAACGTAGCTTTATATATATGTTAAGATTATTGTTGTAAGGTGGCTTAACAAACACGTAAGAGCTGACCAGTAATGAAATTTTACTAGTCTAGTGTATTTGTCAATGAACCAGTAACGGTTCAGTATTGGGCAGCTTTTATGTGTTTGCTAAGGGGGAGTTCAAAGATCATGATTAGAAGACATTATTTAGGTTATTTATAGCGTGATTGCACGGTCATTATTTAAGAATCTGTATAGACAATGACTTGATTAAACAGAATCTGCCTGACTGCATTATTAATAGAGCATTGGTTTTGTTCGAGATGTAGATAAGAAGTAAAATGAAGCTGTCTATAAAGCAACAGAGCTATATGAAAAATGCTGGAGTTATTCAATGAATGAAAAAAAGGGAAAAGGATTAATTGTTCTCTATATTCTTTCTTCAGCTAGGTCGGATGAAGGTACAGTCTCCTGAAAGATGGTGGCAAAAATATTTTGGATGGCTCACACACGTATCAGTAGAGCCCACTATGTGGCTTTATATGATGGCTTTTATGATAACATCAGTAGTCGAACAATCTTTCTTCGTTTATAAGTCCTGTCGTGTCGATCATGGATTTTCTGAAGAGATATGTCGTAATATCACCAACAATTCTACATTAAAAGCCATAGTGCAGGTACAATTTAGATTAGTAATTTACTATTACGATGACTATGATGTTTATAATCATTCTTCTTCATCGTTATCAGCAGTGCTGCAATTTAGATAAGACTTGTTTTTTAATCCAGATAATTTCTCTCTAGTAGTTTTCATAAATATCGTAAGTCTTTTAGACTTAGAGACGAATAGAAGTTATTCTTTTGATTATTGTTTGTCCGTTAATTATAAATGCTAACAGATTATATGCTTTACTTTTCGTTGTATGCAGGTCACTGTCTCAGAATTTCATCAATGGAACAATATTGCTGGTCACATAGTGCCGATTATTCTGGCAATGTTTTTTGGCAATTGGAGTGATCGGCGTGGAAGAAAGTTACCATTGATTGTTGGGCTTTTTGGCAAACTCATTTATTCTGTCATGATCGTAGTCAATTCATTGATCGACACTTGGAATTTAAATATGGTGGTATACACTGCTAGTTTACCAATGGGAATCTTAGGTGGTGATGTTGCCATTTTTGCATGTTGTTTTGCATACATATCAGACGTATCTTCGCTGAAGCAGCGAACACTTAGAGTGACAATATTAGATGTAGCATATCTCAGTACAATGCCAACAGGTCAGTACGTGCATAATTATTTTATTGAATTTAAGTATTACGATTTTTTGTTAAATATGTTTTTAGGTATTGCCCTGGGTTCGTATCTGTACAACAACGTTGTGAATTCTTCATATACCATAATGTTTGTTATCAATTCATCATTACTGGTGCTCTCGATTATTTATTCAACAGTCAGGCTAAAATGTAGAACCACTGACCGACAGCAACCACTTGCTGGTGTCAATATTTTTACTGACTTCTTTGATCGGAAGCATGTAATTGCAACTCTCAAAACTTTAACCAAACCCAGACGAAATTCTGGTAGACTTCACTTATGGATACTGCTACTCGCCATGGCTCTTTACACTTTTCAACGTGATGAAAGATCTATGAGTTATTTGTACACACAATTGATTTTCCAATGGGACGTTACTTCCTTTAGTCATTTTCGCACGTACCAATCATGCCTATTTGTAGTAGGTGCGTATAATTCCAGTAAACATAATTCTAATACACCCTTTATATGTTATATAAACCTTTTTTATTCAATCTTTTTTTTGGTTAGCTGTACTCATTGCTGTCCCTATTTTAAGCAAGCTAATTGGGCTCAGAGACACCATAATAGTGGTTATCGGCGCATGTGCACATGCTAGTGGAAGAGTCGTATTTGCTCTAGCTGAGACACCAGAATTATTTTACGTCGGTAAGTACAGTACAAATTGGATTCAAAAGATTAAGTAAAATACATAATATCATTTTTACATTTTTCACAGGCGCTACTATCGCTGCACTCGGTCCAATTGTGGCACCAGCACTGAGATCGATGACTTCAAAATCTGTGCCGATGCATGAACGAGGTACAGTCAGATAACTTTTATAATTGATTTGACGAACGGATATCTATACTTACAGATAAATAAATTCCTTTAATAGGAAAAGTCTTCGCGATGCTGTCAATCTGTGATACCGCAGTACCACTCTTCAGCGGAATTTTATATTCACAACTTTACAATGCAACAATTAACACAACTCCTAGTTCTATTTACTGGCTGACATTTTCTACTCAGATTGCTGTTCTTCTTCTTATACTGTACGTAATTTATTGATTACGATTATACAAATAACGCAAATTCATCATTGGAGAGCAATCTCATTTATCATTCTCCATTAATCCTTTTTCAGGTTAATTCATGTATCACCTGGATCCAAAAGCTTGGATCACGAATTTTCAGAAGAAAACGATTGCTGTGAATCAGCGTAGAATTGCGGAAGCGAATCACCGAAAGCACTAAACTGATAAACACCATAAATTCATAGGATACATTAATTTTTTGCCAATCAGCGAACTAGGAATAATTCTTACGTTAACTACGTACAATTATTTCTACAACTTTGTTATGTGCGATGCATATTTGTATTAGTAACGATATCAGTGACATCGTTGTGACATATGTATCATCCTGAATGACAATTATGGATACATGATCATTGTATAATGACACGGTGAAACTTTTTCGCTCAAAAGAATTCCATAGATAAATTAAATTACCTTAAAAGTGTCTAAAACTAGGTTATAGTATTTTAATGTGGAGACTGTATAATCATTTAGGACATATAATTATAGATCGTACAATATAATCTAAAGACTTAAATATATACATAGTCGTTAATTATTCTGAATAAAAGATTTCATCGTTACAGAAATAAATATTAGTATCCATCATTTTGGATATGATAAATAATAGTACATTATGATACAAGTGCGGAAAGTTAGTGATTCCTGACGAGTGTAACGTTTGCAAACGTCAACGAGTACACGAGTAGGAATCAGCAACTTTCCGCACTTGTATCATAATATACTATTATTCTTTTCACTTCTATTATAGTATTTACTTTAGCATCTACTATATTTAAATATCATTGGATAGTAAGTGGTAGAATTACTATCGACAATAAGCAAATGAGTGTCTTCCTGTTACAATCAAGATGATCCAAATAATATGTAGGAACCGACTGATAAGAATCTTTTAAGGTTGTGATTGGTTCCTTTATATTGTCTAAATGTAGATGGGGAAGAAAGTAGTTGCATACTTTGTTTAAGTAAAATCTTTTCGATTTTCCTAAATATCGAAAACTTTAATAGATATGCCAATTTTAAAATGCTTCACTTTGAGGCGCTCAGCGCGTCATCTGGCTGATTCGTTAGGAACTATTCGATACGTCCAGTATATTATCAGTCTCTAGAGGGGATTAAACAAATAGGCTACATAAATACCGAAATGATTGATTCTATTAATTAAATAGTATTTTTATATGGCGGTTTTTCGGTCTTGAAAAAATAGAATAGATTATTTTCCTCATAATTAGTAAAAATACACTGCAAAGAATACAAAGCTAAATAAATCATGTTCTCCTAAAATTATTAGTTTTTATCATTATCGTAACTGATAGTGAAACACTTCACCTTCTTCGTATTGACAGTTATGTTTCTTTTCAAGTCTTATTTAAGATGCGTACGATACGTGCAAGAAATGCACATGTAACATATGTAACATGTAGGATATATTTGCCTCGCATTTGTAACACGTAGAATACTGACATGTAAAATATATGTCTCCTCCGGGAAACACGTAAGGTTATAATTGAAAAAAGAACGACAATTTATGATTATTAATAAATCTGTATAATTTTGAGTAATTTGCAAATAATTTTTAACGCTTGATAAATTATTATCATCGTTAATCAAAATATATTGAGATGAACTTTTACTATTCGCTTTATAAGAAATTACTGTTCTGAGGAACTGATTATGTATCCGATGTATAGTCTGCGTTATAAGCATGTCAAGGCTAGTTGGTATTATTATTACTATTTATAGTAGCTATCAAAATCGCAAGGCAAGGACATTTCGTATGAAGATTTTTAACAGAGTAAATAACTTAATTAAACATTCAAGGAATTGAGATATTGACATTTAGTTAATAATTTTTATCCCAAGCCTTTACCAAGAAGTCAAAAAAATTTTCAGGACTTTCATTCATATAACAATATTATGCCTGTATACTGTCAGAACTATAAAAAAAATTTCGGTTTACAGTATCAAATTTTTTGACGTAATTTTACAGATCGAGTATATTTCATTTAAATTCCTCAATACGCTCCTATACTCGTTCATAGTTTATCAAACACCGAGAGTCTGCAATTATTTAAATAATAAAAATATAAATTAAATAAAACCAACGTAGGACTCAGTCTGTAATTTAATACCTGAAACAATGCCCGTTATGCTAAAACGTAAAAGCATTCCGAGCATATGAATTAGCGAATTTCACACTCTGACCTAAATAAGCATCCACCTCCTAAAACCACCGAGTATAAAAGTCTTTCTGCAGTCTAAAAGGATACCAGTCAATTTTAAAACACTTGTACATACGCTAGGCTAGTAAATTGCCAAAAAGAATCGAGAAGAATGGTAAAAAAATTGTTCAATTAAAAATAACAATATATAAAATAATATAAGAATTGATTATTGAATCAATTTTATTCCAGAGTTCCTTAAGACGATCGATCCTGATATATATACTAATATCAACAGCCTTATTGAATTCAATATTATCCTTACCGACACCAGTACCTCATCCAGCAGGAGCCATAACAGCATATCCAATACCACAGAGACCTGGATACGCACCGAATCCATGGGTTTATCCAAAGCCTACAACAGCGAGAACAAAGAAATACTAAAATCCATTAAAATCATTAAAATCATCGTTGCTCGTTACTTTTCGTCATAAATACAAGTACATCCGATACAAGAGAAACTATATTTCGTCCTATACGTATTATTTATAATAAAGTAAAAAAAACTGCCATTGCGTAATTCTCAATGTCCCAGCCACTCGAATAGCTGAGAATAAATTTTAAAAAGGACAAACTAATCTCTTACGCACGATTACGAAAGTTTTTGCAATCCTCCCATCACTCATCAAATGAATCACAATTATTACCATATTTAATTAAACGAGAGTCAACTCAATTCTCAGGATTGATAGTAAAGGTATATATATATATACAATCCTTTGTAACGGAAGTTTTCAAATAATCACTACAATCGCACGATTCATGACTCGTTTGAATGATCAGTTCTCATTGAACGATTAAAAAATAATGGCAGTTACGTTACTACGTAAACATCAGTTGGACGGTTGACTGTTTTATCGATCCCAGCAGAATTAGATAAAAGCTGATAATGATAATATACGTAAAAAATGCAAGTAGGACAGAAAGATCATGAACTTAGCTCGATATCAATGTTTTTCTTTCGTATCTTCAACAACTCGATGACTAAAAGCTGTCCGATTCAAATTGCTAATTTTCTCGAGAGTCAGATTTACGTAAAGGAATCAGCGACAATATAAAATGGCGGAATAACAGTCTTTATTTATACACACTGCATTCAATGTATTCTCAAGGCTTACGACTGTCTCTTACAATGCGTCAGAGGAATAATTAAAATAATAAAACTCTATTTCATTCATTAAATACTCGACTCGCGATAGTCCAATGGTTTTAGTTTTTTTAATATATCGATATTGTCTGACGGTGGTATCGATCGTAGGACTTTTTTTTCGATTTTTTGAATTAATCGTAAACCATCGACTGTCACTGCCGTGAACATAACACCGCATGTAGATACGTCGACTGCGGTTGACTTCAGTTTGATGCCGGACAGTTTCTAACACTTTCTCAATCGTGAAACAGTGTATTATGCAGACGCACGTTACCCATATATGTGTGTCGCGTAGTTTATGATTACCACGCGCGATAAACTCGTCCCACCGTTTCTGGAATCTGATTTTTTTCCTTTTTCAGACCGAATAGGTCTTTTTTTTTACTTATCTCACCGGGCACTTCGTTTTCCTGCTTTTTGGCGAGCGGATCAAACTCGCCGTAGCTCCTGTACTTGGCATTGAATTAGTGAAAAAATGAAACTGATACTGGGTATACTTGTGATATGCACGTTTATTAAAATGCATCGAGGACAAGTGGAAAATCCTGTACCGTTCCTGGAAACAATTAATAACGTCGCTGATCGTACTACTAATTTTTGTAAGTCACTTTTTGCATTTATCGACGGTCCCTTATATTCCGAAAAGGCAATCGGGCGCGTAAATAGATTTGGTTAAAATTTCTAAATTTTTGAATAAAAATTTTTTCACACCTTATCATATCTTATGCGATATTATTATGTTATCGGAGAAATACATTTTTTATTTCACGTACGATTCAAACGGGCTAATTTCATTGTGTGTTTTGCTATGGATAAGATTTGTTATTTTATTTTTTATCATAAATAATAAGATTGGTTAGTATCTTTTGTTATGTATTTTTTGTAATGTAAAATTGCGTGAGCGTTATTCTTAGCTGGGACTGTGCCAATTAGGCGTAACGAAGGAAGTCAATTAATCGAAAGAAAATTATTTTGCGATTTAAAGCGAATTAGATTCTTACTTTTTTTTCTCCTTTTTATTATCTTACTTAAGCGCTCGCGCGCATTTGCTTATTACGCACGTACGATACGCGGGAAGAAGATACGTCTGAATTTTAATAACGATGAATATGCGAATACTTACAGTTCTGTAAAGCGTATAAAGATTCTACGTGCGAATAATTTCCAAGTGTAGAAAAAAGTCGTGACGGAAAGATCTGACGTCTGTATAACAACGAGAGATCAGAGAAATATACATATATGAAATTCATACGTGGCTTTCAGATTCTGGAATTATTGATGGGTCTAAAAGATTGATACATCGAGTAAAGGATAACGTTCTTGACTTCGGTACGATAAAAAAATTACGTATGGATAACAATGTAATTGAAGAAGAATTAAATATATATAAATAATTCAAAAGCACGTTGTAGAAAATATATATTGATTTTCGATAATTTTTTTGCAGTCGAAAATGCAGTGGACATTCCACGGAATATTTTTCAAGATGCAGCTAGACGAACGACTGATTACGGTTAGTTGATAAGATTATTAATTATTTAATTATTTTCGAGCGTTTTGTGGTTACGTTCGGAAAATTGTGGTTATCGTAAAAAATATATATATTAGATATTTGATAAGGGTTGAGCTATGAAATTTTGGATTAATCAATAAACGGATAGTTCACAGTGCCGGGTCGAAAATTTTGGAATCCAAACTGATATCTTTATTGGATACGTTTCGAATTTGCATGAGGGAGGGGATGCCCGATGTGGGGATTCCCGTTATGGATCCGCTCTTTATCTCCCATTACGATCTGGATACTCATAACGAGGAAATTGGCGAGTATGTGGATAAAAATTGTGCCCGTGAATAGTTATGTATATTTTGTGCTATTGTTGCTACGTAAACTGGAATTGTTTTGCTTTCAGTGTTTCCGGATTCATTCATAATGTCACGGTCCGTGGAGCCTCGACGTTCATTGTTGATTATGCCAATCTCTCTCTGATTGGTCCAATGGTGACATTGAACTTGACTGTACCGCAACTGTATGTAACTGGATATTACAATATTAAGGGAAGAATTGGCAATATGTTTGACATTTATGGAAATGGACCATTCACTGCCACAATATATGATACTAAAATATATCTGCACACTGTTCTGCAATATTCAAGAGGCCTTTACATGAAATCGTTCGATTTAGATTTTTCGATAGAGTCGATAAACATGGATTTACGTAATTTCATGAGAAATAAAAAATATGGAAAAGTTATGAACGAGGTAATTATTTATTTAAAATTAATTTTCTTTTTTTTCTTGGCCGAATGCTAATCTCATTTTTTTTTCTATATAGGTTTTAGAAGAAATGGCGCCAAAAGCACTTGAAATTATAAAACCGGAAATCCTACCGCAAATACAAAATTACATATTGAACAGAGCTAACGATACGTTGTATCATCTTACTGTAAGGGACGTGATAAATTTTCTTACACTTAAAATAGATATAGGAGATTTCATTCGCATTGTCGCAGATAAAATAAAAACTCATTGATGACAAATCCAAAAATTACTAGTAATAGGGGAAATTGAAATTACACCGAGCGACCGGTGTATAGGGAAGCATTTTCTTTTTTAATCGCATAAATTCACCTGATGAATCATTTTGTACTGTAAGAACGTAAACTCGCTTGAAATTCTTTTTGAAATTTGTATTGTGAAACTAACCGTTAAGCTGTCCTGTATTATCGGTAGAAGATAAAGTAGATTTCATGCTTATCGCACGGCAGTGGGTCAATTAACGGCTTTAAAATTACCCATTTTATATAACCAATGGAAAGTAGGTGAACTCATTTTCTTTCGATGGCATTCGATGAGTTATCAGTTTATCAGGAATATGTCTTATCTTTGAAAGTATTTTTGATGCCGCAATATATATAATCGTCTCGTCAAGTAATAGTAATTGGGACAATGATAATAATTCCTTCGAGATACAGTAAAACAAAAGTCATTGGGATTCAATGAAATAATTAAAATAATTTAACGAAACAAAAGTGATAAAAGTTTGATAAAAGTCGATTTATCGTATACATTAAAAAATATATCTCGGAAGAATTTAAAGTACTTGTTATCACGATTAAAAAAAATCAGATCACCGTTTTCAACATATATACAAGATAATAGACGATATACGTAAAGTCATTCATAAAAGTGGATATGCGATTAAATAATTTTTACAATAAAATTTATTAGGTTTCAGATTATTCAGGTGATAATTAGTTCAATTATTTATTTTAGCCATGATAACGGAATGAGATTGAGGATTGGATATTTTTATTGTGATAATGATTGGTTAATTAATAAGATGCTTGTCTTTTTTGCACGCTGATTATTATCTTTGCAAGATAAGCATCTTTGGCGACTATTTTTTTATTTGTGTCGAGCTATTGACAATTTAATTCCGCGATTGGTTTACAGAAATAAATAAACAGCCGATCGATATCTGACGTTTTATCGTTAGACTGTAACAGCGGTTATCGGGCATTAAAATATAAGTAAATAAGGAAAATGACTGGAGATATCAGGAAGTGCGATTCGTCTTATAAATAGATGGAGGATATTTGTTTCTAGTGAAAAAAGAAAAAGAAATCGCAAGGGGGTCGCTGTCATTTGCTAGGAATATGTGTACAGATGCGTCATTCGCCAGAACCTTAAAAGTCCATATTTGGTACGTGGCGTAAACGTCATTGCTCAAATCGCTCAAATCGCTCAAATCGGTATCGTCCTTTGGCATAACAGTCACTTATCACAAATGGAATCTGCTCAAACGCCGAATCTGCTTTCAGCAACCGTCGATATAGCAGAACCCTGCATCCTGCCGTACCTACCCGTACATTTTTGCTGTTGCAGCCACAAAACGCAAGTGGCGTTCGAGTAGCTGACACTTCTGACAATTAAGAATACTGGACATTAATTTTCTGACGAATGATAGCGCCGTAATTAATTTTCATTTGGAGTAAATTACAAAAAAATTGTAATTCTCCTAACAAGGTATCTCTACTAGTATTAATTTGATCTGTAAATCAAATTATCTCAAATACATATATATCATATGCGTGATTAAAATGCGAAAGATTTATTATTGATTATTCAAATTTCATATTTTGAAACAGTTATAATCTTACAGATAATTCTGATGCCATCGAAAAGTAAGAATCGTTATTCAATTGCTTTTCTTCAATTTTTTTTATTTTAATCTTATAAAAAGACTACGATCAATCTTATCATATAAAAGCGTTTGTATAGGTGGGTATTATCCGCGCTGTTTAAACCGCACTTGGGAATTCTTATCATTCCAGAGCCGCTTATCGGACACTTTAACTTGGACCATTGTCCATATTTCTATATCAGTTATCTAGCCCGACGTAACTGACGTCTGTCTTGTTGTCGATGATGTTTTTACTTACATTCGCACTGCGAAAACCTGGAGTGTGTAAGTGGCATAAAGTTGACAACTAAAGGCGCATTCACACATGTTCATACATCTTTACAGTATCTAGAAGCAACAGTTGGAGGGGAGAAGAACTTGCAAATCGTACGGACATGCGTAAGATACGTCGGTACAGTCGGTTTGACTGAACGTAGTCGTAGCGAAACGACGTCGGGCGTGGGTCGTGCGCGCTTATCGAATAGTGATTCGGTAGAGAAAAAAATTGTTGGAAAAGAAATAAAAATAAGAAAAAAGAGTATCAAGAAGGATAAAAATATCGATAAAAGCATAGAACCAAATAAAATTTTATAAAAAATTATTTTTTGTCAAAGATACAAAATGTCGCAAAGCTGAAAAAAGGCGTCGGGACGGAGTTCCAATATGAACGTTATAAGAGACATAGAAAAGTTTGTCTATATGCAATCAATCACATTTTTGTGGGCAACAACCCTAGCATGAATTTCCAAAATTTTTGTTTTCAACAAATTTAATTTGAATTTACCGCGTTTTTTTCGTCTGCGTCTGCCACTTGTTTTCTGAGCAGAATTATTTTCTCACGTTAAATTGCATATACGCTATGTACTATATGTATCCATCTTCCTGTGGTCCACGGAAACTGTTTTTCGAAAAGTTTTTATCACGTTAACGTAGCTGTGTTAGCGCGATATAATCTTCAGGGACAAAAAAAAATAGATGAGTGGACTTGAGTGACTAAGTGAAAAACTAAGAAATAAGTAATAACTATAACACTATCTTGAGATTGTATCATTAAAAAATACAGTACTAAGTTTAATCAGTGGACTCATGCCCTTTTCGAAAAAGAAACAACTTAAATTAATAATATCATCATGTAGCCTCATATAAGGTAAGTAAAAAAAAAATATCACTACCAAAAAAAGTTAGTCTGTTTATATTCATTACTTTCTTGTTTTTTTTAATCATCAATTATAGGTACACAATAAATAAACACAAAAGTCACTTATCAATTATAAACTCAAATCCTACTGACTAAGTTAAACGAACTGGTATAATAAATTTTCACTAGCCCGATATCTTATCGAGATTCGATCGATCGTATCAATCATTTCGAATCTCCGAAAATTAAGATCGATTTTTATTAAGTAAAATTAAAGGACTGGCGAGTGTCGCAAAGCGTCTGAAGTTATCGTCAGAATGTAAAATCGATTTCTAGGACATTTAATTCCCTTCGTCCTATTAGACGCGATTGGTTTAATATGAGGAATAGGGTCCTTATTGCCAATTAAGGTTTGTAGAGGACCAAGTGTCTAACGGGTGATAAAAAAATATAAATGAAACAGCCGATAAGTTTTCTCGACTGGTTGACCAATTAGGCGCAAACTTCACGTAATTAGAGAGAAAAGCTAGACATTGTAATCGATATCGCGAGTGGAAAGGCGATACCTACTTAAGAGAATCGCGAACATAGATCGGCCATCTTGAATGTTGGCAAAATAATTAAAACAAAATACCTGTCACTTGAAAATCTTACAAAAACATTTGTGCAATATAATTTGATAATTTTTAAAAAATTTATAATCAATTAGGACAATTAACCTATGATAATTCAAATGACATTTAAGCACTGCGCAAGATTCTACTCCAATTTGTGTTTCGTCTGGTCATTCATAATCTTTTTAATTAAATACTCAAGAGAGTTCTTAAAAGATTTTCGGCAATGCCTGTGATAATTAATAAGCGTCACAATAAAACATGTCAATCGGATTTCCGATTGTGATTGAATTAATCAGGCATACCTTGAACATTAAAATAATTATACCACCCACCATCCGATACTAACACTAGGTCTGTAATAATGAATAAAATAAAAATATATTGAAAAAATTTTTTTCTAAAATTCCGCTATTATAATAAATTACTACACACGTCGATAATAACGAAAAATTATTTACATATGTAAAGATTAAACAAAATTATAATAAAGAAAATTAGATAATAAAAAAATAAATATCTTTCATGTACCATGCTGCGAGTCTATACGTTCCGTTTTTGTGGAATTAAACTCGGGTAATAAAAAAACCTATAGAGTGTTACAGAAATAAAAGCCAATGGCAAGGTCATAGGTCAGATTATTAAAGCATTGAAAATGTGGGGGGGGGGGTTCCTTTTTGAGTGAAGACGTAAATATAAAGTAGCGAGAATCCACTTCCGAATCGATCGGCCAATCAGAAAGTTCATGCGGTGATAGGAACACGTGAAAGAGAAAAGAAAGGTGGAAAAAAAAAGAGGGAAATTCAAACAGAAATCTTCTGTCTGATTGAATTGACAATGAGATTGAATTCTGTAGAATTTCTTTTGACGGTTTGATTTCCGCTTTCGTTATTAAAAAAAAAGAAGGAAATTTCTTTTTATTTCCTCTTCGAGAATCATTACATTCAATTTATATGTACAATTCGCTTCAAAGGGAAAACACATGGGTAGTCAATATCCTACAGAGCCACCCCCCTTCTATCCCTAACCTGTTCCTAGTCACTTCGACAACCCTGATATATTTTTTGTAGTGTCTCTTATCAGTGTTCTGATATCGCGTTATCAACTAAGAAAATTTTATTCCGGTCCTATAAAAGAGCTGCTCCAGATGGTCCTGGGATCTGAACTGATAAGAGATACATATTTCGACAAGTAATATTCTTGGCGCGCTTTATCGTTTTATGAGAGGCAGAACAGACGAAAGAGAGAGGGAAGATGAGAAGAAAAGGGAAGAAAAGTTTTCTTGTCTGTCAGAAGCGAATTGTAGCACGTGATCTAGGTACAATGATAATCATAATTCTTTAGATACCATAAATTTTCATATTTCTGAACACAAACATTTTTTTAATTTTTCTTTCGTAATAGTGAAAAATAATATTTTTCATTGAAAATATATAGTTTATGTTCAAGTGGAGTAAAAGACTTGCTAATGAATCTTAGAAATGATTAATTATAAAGTGCGACATTTTGAAAATTATTAAAGACTTAATCAGTGCGAAAGGAATTGCATTTTTAAGAATAGCATGCATTACCGCATAGAGCTAAAAGAGGGAAGAAAATTGAAAAGTAGCAAAAAATTTGTTTAACTCAAGTTCTTAAAAAAAGTGTAAAGTCGTCGATTGAAAGTTATTGTTTACTGGTGACAGTTAAAGAAACAAAATAAATACTGAGTGGTTTTACTGTCAGGCATTTTTTTTTAATTAGCGCTTTCACTCGGGGTAGAAGCTATTAAAGTGAAATTATTACTTGTCATAGCCACTCCCTTAATTCAACACATAAAATTTTAATGAATATTCTGCATAAACATATATACATATATATATACGTACTGAGGATATTCACGATAAACTCAACCACCTGAAGTTGGCCAGCCAATTTGATTTCTATGTTAGAACCACCTTCAGGTTGTACTTTTGTCATGAATAATCATATACGTGCGAGTACAAGGGAGAGTTTGTTTACACGTGAAATACCAGAATACTTGAACGAGTTAAAAATAGATAGAATATATATTAAAAAAGTCATACTGCTAGAGATCCCATTAAAATTTTAATTGTTAATTAACATTTTAGTGTAGTAAAGTCTGATTTAATATAGTATAACATTCAAAGACGTTAAACACGTGACTCATCTTCATTCTGTATCAGGAATGAGAATAAATTAAAAAATATTTATAAATATAGTAATAATATATAAAATAGATTTAATTAAAAGTATTATATTTGTATATAGTATATTATGTATATTAATATAATACATTATATATATTTGCCACGTGGCGACCAGAAACTATATGGTAGTTGGGTTAACACAAGAAATTTGTAATTTAAAATTGACAAGGTAGGTTTCCAGTGACTTTTATTTTTGTAAAGTCTAGGCTTCTAATATTTCATTAATCAATAAAGCTTTGTACGAAATATGAATGTTTATCCGCTACATAGTATAGCACTAAATAATCCGGTAGGTAAACGCAAGCGGATCGTCTGACTACGTGCAGTTTTGATCTACTTATTGGAAGTTTGCACCTAAGTCTTCTGGTGTTGGCGTCCAAAAATATTTCAATATTATTTTATTTATTTTCAATATTATTTATATTTTACAGTTCAACTTAGTTACTTATAAATTCTTATCTTCAACTTCCGGTTATGTTTTTGATATTTCTAAAAAAAAAGCAGTCCAGCTGATAATTTACATTTTGACATTGCGTCGCAGTGAGTGCCTCATGTGACACTAGTATGTATATCTATATGAATATATACATAAGATACTCGAATACATGTATACAGGCACAGTGGAAATTTGAATTGATGTAAAGATTTCAAGCTCGAAGCGTAAAGGAGGAATTTTAAAGAAAATTCAAATCCGATTTCAGAAGCTGTGATATTTCTCACCATGGAGAACTTCGAGTTTGAGAAATTTCTCAAAGTATATATTTAATTTGGCAATTTCTTTTATGGGCATTTTCTCATTGACTTTATATGTAAAAAAAAGTTCGTGCTATATAGTCGATCCATAAATTTTTTATTAATCGTTCGATCAATTACGTGCTCCGTTTAACGGTAGTACTGCTGGTTTTTTTGAAAGTGACTAAAAAGATCGATAATGAAAGAAAAAGTTTTGTAAAAGACATAAAGAAAAAAAAATATAACAAATCAGTGAATCGAAGTGTCTACCGTAACGTTAATGGCGACTGCTTGCCTGTTTGGTCGTGCATTCTGGTTGGCTGGTTTCACATTTTCAGGGACTCTCGTTTTTTTTTTTCTATGTAAATGAGGTATTTATATAATACAAAATTTTGTGTGCAGGCGTGTATATTTTATAAGCGAAATATTCCGTAATTCATGAGTTATACTCGCAACCCCTATCAACTTGTAGAAATTTGAATCGTCTAAAAATGTTCAAAAAAAACTTTACCCGCAGTTTGATTTACCTCGCGAATCCCTTAATCCAATTTGATAAAGTTTGCCTCGGTCGATGATAAAGGCGAAATATTTTTATAGAATTTTAAAAAAAAACGAGTTGTCTTATAACGGGAATGAAATACAGTGAAATTTATCAAGGTCGATAAATTCATTATGTCAAGTCTAAAACTTAATCAGGATATACTGTCTTTTATGAAAAGTGAAAAAGGACGAATGAAAATTTAAATCGGTTATACAAATTTTCAAACAAAAATTTCATCTTACTTTTCAGTTAATTTCCTTTACTTCCAAAATGAATATTCCCTAGAGTCAATTTTAAAGACTCACCTACTGCTTCCATCCGATCGGTCCTAATCACTATACTTGTTTCACGACGTGGCGCTTGATAATGAGAATTTGAATACGAACCGTAAAGGCGCGTTTATATTACTGCGATAACGATAATGAAAAAGTATGTAGATTTAAAAATGAAACATATTTTATTATGCACCGGTACCCTATCAAAGTTAAATGATAGCTTGAATAGGACTTGATAATTGTTTCGAAGGTTCTTGGGAATTATTCACAACGTATTACACTTATTAATGCATCTCTCTCGTGTACAGACCATTATGAAAATAGGCAGAGATTTACATATTCAAATTGAGGTACGTGTACGTACGATATGTATGATTTCCTGTATTGTTTGCATGTTACGAGTTCACAAGTCACGCGACAATTGCTCAAATGAGTGATGAGTGAACGAGTAGACTACGAGATCGTGTATTTGTCTACATACGTACGATGTGAAAGAACCTTCAAGGTCTTTCTTTATTACCACATAGAAAAAGTATATTTCACGTGTGTATATACGTATATTGCATTACTATGTTTACGTTACGTCGCCTGATGCACAACAGCCTTAAACTGTCCCAAGACATATTTTGAGGTTAGGGTAAATTTTCTAGAAAGATTGATAGGAATAAAGTGGAAGATAACCAAAAAGTCAAGGGAAAGAGAAAAAACAATCGATTAACACCAAATTTTGTGGTCGACGTAAACCGAATTAATCGCCTGTATAAAAAGTGGCCGTAAATACCTGTAAAAAAAAACAAGCGAGAGAAAAGTCACGTGATTTATTACAGATAAAAATTATTTTTTCATTCCACCGTATACATATTTTCTCTTCGTCAAACATCATCCAACGTCGGAGAATTAATTCAAGCAATATCGTAGAACCACCCCAGGAGCATTTTCACTCTTTAAAAAATCAAAGTCCCTACAAAAATGTAAAAATTTTGTAATTTTCCAATTTTCAAAAATAACCTTACCCTACCACTCGCCTCTACATTCCCTCCTAGCACTTTACCTACAAATCCCTTATCCTTCGCTTGAATTCTAACCTATTTTACCGATAACTATTGTCAACCCTAAAATCACCCGACTCAGTAATCACCTGTTTCGCAGATTCCCTTGATTATATATAATCTCCCCTTTTTTTCTCTCTCTCTGTCCTTTTCTTTTCTCATCTCGTTCAGCCAATCCGCCAATAGTTCTTGACACGATGTACGAAGAGTCAGGAAGCCGATCAGTGAATTTAAGTGAATAAATAGGGTGTGAGTAATACAGCGTAAAATTGATCCGTGAACATTTATTATCATCCCTCTCGAGTTCGATGCTTCTTTCTCGGCGATTACGTTTTTTCCTCTACTTTTTCTCATTTGTCTATCAACATCCGGCAGTGGTCCATGAGATCAGTCAGCCATCACTCCCATAGAAGCCAATGCCTTTTATACTCTCCAGTCCATCGGACAATAGGAGTAGGAACTCCTAATGGGATAAGCTTTGATAATAGTGTCTCCTGTGCCTTGGAAGTTAGCTTATATGAACTATACACATATGTACTTATATTCAATTCAAAAGCCAGTTTCAAGCTAATACAGTAATATTCGAAGTGAATGAAACCACCTGTACACAATCCTAACGCTAAATTTCTCCCTATACACAGTCTGTACATCGCTAGACTCAACGGACAAAGTAAAATCGATTTTCGCAAATTCCACGTGAACCGTAAAGTCTATGACGAGTCGTAATTTTCTCGTCCTCTTCCATTGCCTTTATTCCAGCAAGAATAGAGCCGTGTCAGATTGTAAAATTTGATTTCTGCTCTCTTAACGGATACCCGGTATCTAGCTGGCTGATATATATTTTATATAGCCAACAAAGTGTCAAGAGAATACAAGGAAAGGTCACCGCGACGTATCCTCTTTTCACTTTGACTCTTACGTATTTTATATTACGTATACTACATATATAGTTTTTATATAATAATAAATTTCGCTACGCACTATATACGAGAATTTTTGTATATAAAAATTCCCTCGATTCGATCGATCCGATTACGTAAGCATTGACACGTGAAAAATGACTTTTACAAACTGATATAAAAAAAGAATAAAAATAAAGAAGATACAGCCTAAGTCCCGTGACTTATTCTCGTTATTACAGTCGAGAAAAGAAACCACTCGGATCCCAGATTCAATTCAATGAACGAGGCATTGCTAAATTTGTATTAAATAAAAAGATACGATACAACATTTGTAAATTCAAGATGGCGTTGAATGGATATATTTCTTTTAATATTTCCATCTTTTTTTATCATCCCCCATCCCATCCTTTTCACCCTCTTCTTCGTTCTCTTACCTCATTTTTTATTATATCCCCGCATTTCAGTCAATAAATTCCATTACCAACGCCAATGACGAAGCATTTTTTTCGCCTTTTTCTTTTCATCCCTCCCACCCCCCATTATCGTTAAATCAACTGTTATCTTGAAATTTCGATCCAGTGACATCGTTCAAACGGAAAGGTTGACTAGACGTAGAATTTTCATTTAAAAAAAATTTCCCCCTCTAATTACCCTCACGTCGATTCGCAGACGAAACACTGTAAATTACAATCGCTGCTCGAGACGTCTTATCGGGTGGGATGTCATGAATTATAGGGGAGTATCGTGATAACTGCCGAGGATTTCGAAGGAGAAATATTTAAAGAATAGATAACAGATCATCCACTACCCTTGCTATTACGTGGAGGCCATTAAGAGACTTTTTCGTTCTGAAATTGAAAAGTTTGTCTCAATAGCGAAGCAGAAGGGAAATTTGGTTTTATAAATTTTTTAGTTCCCCTTTTGAATCCCCCCCCTTCCTCAATACGCACAAAATATTTACTGAAAATCATAATCAACAATGTCAGCCACTGTGCACGTGGTTGTCCAAGGGTTGTGATGTATGCTAATTTAAGATTGCACGGAGAGAAGGATCTGGTACAAAGTACCGACTATCGGGTAGAAAGTACCATAAAATTCTTGTACATGGAGACTAT
>JARQTJ010000733.1:566554-609132 GCA_030142635.1 Trachelus troglodyta
TGGTACTTGTAAGACTTCCAATGTATCCGCTGGTAGCGCTGCTGTACCATGCTACCTTAGTAGATTTTACTTTCATGACTTAGCAACTTTTACCAAATCCTTCTCTCCGTGTGTATATGGACTGAGATTATCACGACTGAAATTATTTATTGAACTCCTTAACTATTAGTGACGTCTTTAGGGACAAAAATATAATTAACGCTTCTGGAGAGTAGATAAATCAATGATTCACAATGGAGTTACCATTGAACTTCTGGAATCCGACTTAACTCAACAACTGTGGGATAGATTAAGAAGCCACAAGTTGCACTTGGCGGTTTTCGTGAATTCAATTAAAACAGGTCATCCGTTATACGATCGTAGATTAATTCAAGGATATGATACACGCCGTAAATGAACACGATGCTTAATCTTAATATTAAACCAGAAAGACCAACTGAAAATAAAAACGTTACAGAACTCAGGAGATTGTAGAAAAAACAATAATTAAGTACAATTTTAATTAAATTATTATTAAAGAATGTATTTCCACTCAGTCAAACTGTAGTCGACGTAACGACGCTTATTTTTCCCCAGTGTTTATAGACACGCGTGAATTTGTCAGTCAGTTTTATAAGAAAAGACAAAAAATTTCATTATACCATACATAACGTTGACGAAGCTTTTTCGTTAATTGTTTGATTAACCCTGGGCACGTCGTGTCCTCTCTTCACCCAATTTGTAACTGCTTCCTCTAGGTAGGTTAGAGGAAATATTTTTTGCTTACCTCCCAAAAGGTCAAGAGTTCAAGATATCATTTCATACAGATAACCTTCTAATATATTAATTCTTATTGATATATTTATATCAAAAACCACGTGTCATTCACTAAAGATTACACTGTTTACGAACTGTCAAAAAAATTATCCAACTCGTGGACCGACTATATGTATATATATGTACATATGATTTATTAATGAGCCAGGTATTTTTAAGAAAGTGAACGTATGTTCTCTCAGACAATTTATCGGTCCAGAAGCCCTCGAGATTCTCGAGAACACTCGAAATGAAAATTGGTTTGCTCTTTATTTAAACCGGAGCTCGGATAGGGTCAGAGGTTAAACGATCGATCGTTTATCGTAAAATACGACCGAGCATAAATATCGCGTTTCCATCATAAGTAAGGAAACGCATATTTTTTCACGCGTCTTACTTCCGAAAAAAAAACCAACAGGAAGAAGTGAAATAAAAAAATTAATTATTAAAAATTAATTATAATTACAGAAATTGAAAATAAAAAGTATTATCCTTACGTAGAATTATTAGGAATACATTTTCTTTTCACTTTCTTCACTGTCCTCGCCCAATTCAAACGGATATTAGAAAATATAAATGCAAAGGCAAATCGTTAGTTTGATATTTCATTTTTGCGAGAAAAAAATTCTTGCTCGGTTTAACACTGTCGGGACGTGACGTCATGATTAGAATTTCTCAAACGACTCGCACAAATAAAAGGACTGCGGTATTGTGGGGAAGTATGACGAGAATGAACAAGGAGAAGCAAAAAGTCCAGACAGAATGATAGATAAGGAACACAGTGCGAATAATAGGTAGAGGAATAAAGAAAAAAAGAAAAGAGTGGTAACTTCAGCTACGTTATGTAATTTCTTACGTAAGTGAAGTAACGACAGGAAATTAATTTTATCAGACATCCTATTCGAATGAAATGATAAGAAAAATATATTCTCTTATGAAAAAAAAGAAATTCACGAGTTATATATGTATAGGAATTTTATCGGACAAATTTTTCGATTTTTTTTCAACATCTACAGGGGGTTGATTAGTTATCAAGGTGTTTACCAATCGACGAGTTGGGTCAACCTTCTCGTATTACTAATTGATTCGCAATGGCTATTATCAACAACGCTATAGCTGTACCAAGTTAATAAGTCAATGTAGTCGATGAACTTTACCAAAGAAGATAAATGTTAGGCAGGTCCTCGAACTGACTAATATCCAGCTAATGAAATAATAAATAAGGGTGTGGTACCCCTGGCTATTTTACCGATTTATATAGACCGGCGATGACGTGCCTACGATTTCCCCGAAATTCTGTCAACCTTGACGTCATTTTGTGACCTTTCCTTTTAATATATGATACTGCTGCATAAATATATCGAGGATTAATCTAATCAGGCCTAGACAAGGGTAGTTACATATTTAAGCATTACCCAAGCTCATAGGTTGGTAGAACTGATGAATGTAATAATTTTTTGGTACTTTATCCTGGGCCTATAGGAAACTGTTGTATCGTTGATTATGGCGGGAATATTTGAATTACTTTTTATTGGACGGATATAAAGTGCTTATGATAGATAGATGAAAATTGATAGAATTTATTACGTGTATCATAATCAAGATTATTTTTATGTAATATAGCGATTAAATTTTTCCTAGTCAATGTATCGACTGTCCAGTTGGAATTATGAGTACCGTGTAATAAAATAATAAATTACGCGAGTGACGTTATTAATAATTTCCATAAATTTTTATTAATGATAATTATTCGGCGAGTAAGTAAGAATCTCATAAAGATTTATATCTTGGTATTAACGATATCTATAAAGTGTAAGATTCAATAATGAAAATGAGAGTCTGTAGAATTTTTGTGGATTAATTAATTTTTTGGAGGTTTCATAAAATTTACATTTTTTTTTATACAATTTTATTCCCAATCAGACGCAACGTTGATATTGATATTTTAATGACAAGAAAAGAAAGGCTTACCTTACGAGCATTCTCGCGTAAAAGTTTCTCCCGACATCAAAGAATTCAAGTTACCAAGAAAATTATTAAATCATTTACGTTTGACTTAATAAAAGCATCATTCGCATGAACGAAATGAAATAATCAAAGGCATAAGTCATTTAATTAAAATAATCAATACGTACTGCTTTTAATGTGATTCAAGCTTACATGAATTGAAGACCGGAAGTCGTTTCTTTTGAATAAGAAATTAAATTCTAAATTATGAATACCTACCCTTGTTTCTATAGCCGCGTCCAGAAGGGGCACCCGCAATGAATAACGGCCAAAAATTTTTCTCCCACACTCCATCCCTCTCCCATGAAAATATACTTTACCTAAGGGTGAAATTTTTTCTCAGACTAAGCTTCAAAAATGTTCCCACCCCAAAGTGGATATTCGTAAAGCTTTCGAAGATTCTTCAAAAAGATTTGATTGTGAAAATCGAATCATTTTTCTCACCCCAATGAATCACCCCCAATTTTCTCCTAAGCGTCTCAGAGGGTTGAGCCGTCGAGTTGCTGAATTAAATTATTCACTTAAACGAGGGTGACAATCACACGCACACACGTAACAACAGGCATAGATAACAGCTGATCTTGTGTAATGACAGATACTAAACTTTTCACCCTTGCTCTCTTGAAGGGGTTGATACGCATTATTGTTATCATCTTCTACGTCGTTGCATAGCTTTTAGTCCGATTAATCGTCACCAACACAATTAGGCTAAAAGCAACCCCATACAGTTTTTTTTTCTAGTGTATACCAACCCCTTTGCTAGTATGGCTTATTTTCAAGTAGGGTGGTTATTTGAGAAATGACTTTTAAACTCGGCAAAATTACAAAAATGTCCATCGGAGTGCATTTGAAAATTGATAACAGAATAGCAATCGACGACCTTGGTCGATTATCCGGAAATGATTTAATAATACCGTAATCCCATACAGAATGGATAAACGCGGCAGTCATTTTAAGTTTGAAATGAAAATGTACAATTTTTCATCCCTAGCTATCCATGAAGATCAACCCCCCCCTCCTCTCTCTTTTTATTTGACATTTAGCTAAAAGCACGAGGAGTTAAAATTTATTCCTTAAAAAGATTATAATTGTCCCAATAATATTCAGATCAAGTCTTACTTCAATTCTAATGTTAAAAAGGGCATAAGGAATCGAACGATCAGGAATGAATTTTGATTAGAGAAATACAAGCGCGAAGGTTGAACTTTTTACCCAGGTTGTGGATCCTTGAAAGTTTGACAGTTTCCTTCAGGGTCAAATTGATCAAAATTCAAAAACCTTTCACCCTCGTCAACCCTTTACCATATGGTAGGCATGAATATGTCTTATCCGGATTGTCGAATGTCAAGGGTAGGATTGACGTTTCAATTACACAATGTATATATGGATACGTAACATAAGCGAATCGTCCATTGCGAATAGCCCAAATGATAAAGTACGACGCAACTTAAGAAACAACCCATCGGCAATCTATTCGCGATTAATTAAGGCGGGGGATACAAAAGTTGAAAAAGCGCCATCGTTAACGTCACTGGATAAGAGATTTCTATTTAACGCACACACGGTGTATATGAATATATATAAACTTGTCAAAGGGCAGTTACGAGAACATTGCCGATTAAGCGGCATTCACACAAGTTAAAATATTTTTTTAAAAAGAAATTCGAACTTTGGATCAACCAGCATTGAAACTTTAACCTAACTTAGCTTGACGTAGCTTTAATTAGATTAATTAAGATAAACGAAGGCACTCGTAAAGTATCGAATACCATTAACAGATTAAATTTATCTTAAGACAGCTTAAGCCATGATCTGGATCGGCTGATATTTTTGGCACGGTCGAAAATCAACAGGAAGATTAATAATTTATTAGACAGAATTAGTTACCAACTGTGAACATAGCTTACAGAAACGCGTGGCTGCGCATAATTATGTTTCGTTCATACGCCAGACGCTGTAAGAACAATTTCAAGATTTTCCGCCTTTAAATTTCCCGCCTAATGCGTCGGCAGCGCCCTCAACGCTCGTTACCGCAGTGGAGAATAACGGTAGCTTTGTTTAATTTATCAAGACGTCCTTTTTCCTCTCTCTACCCATTCGTTAATTAAACTACTGTGTACGTTGCTTTATCATTATTTAGCTGCTACATTGAGAATCATTAATGAAGTTCTAACCGACCATAAATACGTGTGGCTTCGGTTTAATATAGCAGGCAGCCATGATACGTATGAACTATACGAACATTACAGTATTGAACAAGGAATTGAAAAACCATAATGAACTTTCAAATGTTTTCACTAGGAAAAAAGAAAATAAAAAATATTAACAGAAGCTTTAGAATTTTTCGAAAAATTTTAATAACTTTTGTCATGCTGTATTATTTATGTATACGTAATCGATATATGTATTTATAAGCCATTGAATTATGCCAGAGTGAATCATCTGTTACAGAAAAACAATCAATCCTGGGATTAATGAACACCGGACGGCTGTAGTGGATGAAGGAGAAACAATTTAAAAAACAAGTACAAAAGACGTCATGGCAGCACACGTAAGTTTTCTATGAAATCGTTAGAGTGACGTCACTGCATGGATTATTATTTTTTTTTACTTGAATTATAATGAGTATTGTCTATGCGTAAACTCATTAACGTTCACAATTAATCCAATTTAGTCATGCATTAAATTTATATTATGTATCGTCAGTATAGAATTCAAAGTAGACTTTCGAGTGACGTAACAGTGGGAAACGAAGATTCACGAAAATTCACGAAGTTAGTCGGAATTGATTGTTAATTTTTTTTCTTCATAAAACTTGTTATAAAGTGATGAATAACACGCGATTCGCTTTACGCGACGCCAGAAGTGGTCCCCGACGCCGGGCGTCGTTCTCGACGCAGACTGCTGCCCCTACGAAATAACGTATGAGTATGCGATAATCTAAACAAGAATTTAAATGACATTCCCATGACATTGTTATCTCTCGACAATACGTCGCGTCGCTTTTGACATGCCAATGAATTCCCGATTGCAGTGACGCGTGTATAGAGGTAGAGAAACAAGGGTAGATGAAAAATTCATAAATGTTTTTTCGCGAGAAACATCTAAAAGGGGTCAAAATTTGAAGTACTATTGTTTATGAAGAAAATTGTGGTGCAAGATCGATTGATGTGTGTACAATGTAGGGAAGAGATGAAATTATGAGAACTAATTGGAAAGATTATTTAAAAAATTATGAAAAATAAAAAAATATTCTACATTCTGCCGAAGCCATGTGGACTATGAATTAGCTGTATTTAATAACCATTAGCTTTTCGAAACCCTTATAAAACGGGTGTACATATCAGTACGTAATTAACGTAAAAGGGTACCATTTTCTCTTTCTATCGCTTAATGAAAATTGACACGCGACTCTCGCAACCTCTCACAGATGGCGGAACGGTCGACAGTCGTTAGATCGAAGGTTTGAATTCCTGACGTGAATAAAGAACGCAAAAAGAAAGTCAAGGGGGCTGCGAAAACGTAACCCCTAACCAATAAATTGGGTGGGTGAGTTTCCATATCGCTACGAAATATGAGAATTACGTGAACAGAGCCATAAAAATTGCAGTTAAATCTTTACGATGCAAAAGCGATAAGCGTCCATTTTCGTATCGATTATATCGATCGTATCGCAAATTTTTTATTTTTCGCCTTCTCACTCTCATTTTCATTTTATCGTTAAATTCTGAAAACTTAAAAAATCTTTCGCTTGTTTGTAAAGCTTTTGGGTAAATTCACCCATAAATATGGCGTCTCTTTTTTTCCAATATACGTAATAAAATCTGCGGCGCCACAAAGACGAACTATATTCACGCATTAATACGCGACACGAGTAAAATTTGAAACGCGCATCACTCTTTTGACGTATCTTGACGAGTTGCACAAGCTATGATGCAATTAAATGAACGCCGGCACAGTTTTGTCCGTCAAGTTTATTTCTAGAAAGACGACCTGAAATAATTGCCAGACTTCCGTACGAACCCAAGAACAACCAGGACTCAGTAAGAATTGAGGATTTGGCAATAGACACACCTATATGTACATGCAAATGGATATTAGACTAAAAATTATAAAAGATTCGCTTAGTTTTTATTTACAAGAGAAAAAAAAGCATTTGCTACAAAGAAAAGTTTATAATAACTCGAATTACTTGTTTGGAGTTTTTGCGTACTTTTTTTTTTAAAATAATTTCCAGCCATTGAATTTCTTTCATTCTTATTCCAAATGACTTGGCTCTCGTTAAAATTATAATTAATCCTCCGTCCATAATAATTCCCTAAAACGAAATCCTCCAATTAGGGTTTTACGCGAAATTTTTTTTGCTTTTCTTTCATTGATTAGCATAAATTTCCTTATCTTATTTTTTTTGAACAGGACGATCCAGACTTCACCAGTCCGCTTCTGCAAGATCAGATGCTCTGGAAGGAGGAGCTGCGATGTCGCAGTCAGAATATAACGCATGAAGGTGAGTAAAAAGAAAACGAAAAAAGAAGGTATATTAAAACAAATAATTATAATATCGATCACCTTACGTAATGTTTCTTTGTACTTCAGTGCATCCGTTTGCGACGACCATTGTGTCATTATGTTAATTATGTCGAGCATCGTAGCGAAACTCTTTTTTTGTTTATTTATTATATAACTCAAACTTTATAACGGGTCTCGCTAATTATGAGAAAATTAATGCACCCATGATTTCTAGGACGATGGAAAAGTTACGTAGTTGAAGGGTCTGGATTAAGTATAATTAATTAGCGATTCGCGACGGCGGACGTCGGGACGCTGTGAAATAATATTAAATTCCAATAACCACTGTCCATCTATGCTTATGCGAATCTGCCGTTACTCGACACCTTACATGTCGTCCATTAAAATTATTCTGCAAAAAATCGGCGTTTTCTAGTTTTTGAAAAAAGGGTTTTTGAAAAAAATGTATTTTGCATCATCACGACACATTAGTCGCTTCGAAATGCGATAAGCAAGATTAGATATATATTAAAAAAAAAAAATGCTGGCTCCGACACAAAAGTACTGAATTCCATGAAATTTATGTCGAAAAAAAAAAAAATTCAAATTTTCAACAGCGTCCCCCTCACTCCAAAAAATAGAATGACGCGAGAAAAAAATGTTCCGTCCGCCCCCATATTTTCATCTGAGCGAAACACCTGTGATATCGAAAGAATTCCAAGAATTGACAAGAATGAGAAAAAAGATCGGCGTTTTCTATCAACAAAAATGTACCTAATCCAGTTTGCATGAACAAATCCATAATTAAAATGGCGTCTTTGATGATAAAACAAAATTTAATATACAAATATATATGTATATATTCAAAATTTATAATAATCATAAGTGTCGGTAATATAATAAATATATACAAATAGATATATAAATATATTCCAGTTTGAAAGATTAACAAGACGTAATACGAATCCTCGTTAGATAGAAAATTCTCCTTCTGTTTCGAATTCCCAGCGACGGCTTCGTCCCTTATAGACACATAGCAGATACGACCAATCGCTATTACGAAAATCACTGAGAATTCAGTAACTTGAATTTTCTTCACGAATCAAACGCTACAGGTATATTTTGCAGGGAACAATTCTTCCTAGAGAATTCAAAAGTACGATTCCGACAGATATAGGTTATTATATTAAATAAATCGTTAACTATGTTCGAATCAGAATAATAAAACAGAAGAAACATTGTCCGCCATTTTTAATGTAATTTCATCCATATATAATTTTCAACAGTGCATAAAATACATTTAAAAAAAATTACGTGCAGTTTTATGTCTGCGTCCTGCATGACCTTTCAGAATAATAATGATAGCTATACAACGAAGGAACAAGTGTAACAAGTTTTCTAGATAATTAAGAAAAAAAAAGCCAAATAGCACAAATTACAAAGATGTCGACGAGACGTATTCGGAAGGTCTTATGTTCTGGCCCATTGACGTCTTATTGACATCTTATGTCAAAATGACGTTTTTCTGACGTCGGATGTCTGGAAGACGACAAAATCCAGGACATAAGACCTTCCGATAACGTCTCGCGAACGCTTTTTCTTATTTGTGCTATCTGAGAAAGTAAACGGTACTCAGGGCCCTTGGGTAAAAGATCGAATTACCTTGAAATTACATTTTCAGAAGCTCCAAAAAGCTCAAAGCTGTAAGTATTCATACAGGTTGAAGGAGAAGTGGATGAGAAAAGAGGTTGCAAAACTTTCACAAGACTTGGGACAATGCAGAAACTCAATACCTATACATTCTCGAAATCTCGAACTTTCAAAGACTTTTGTAATACGTATTGTGCTTATCCGAAGAAAAGGGATTTCATTTTGCGTAATCTTATTGTTAGTTTAGCGAAACCAATCAGCAAATTAAAGTCAGTAAGAATTTGTTGGAGTACTTATAGTATAGTATATATACCTATATATACAATACAGTATTGACTGAGTTTCCGTAAATTTCATGAAAAATTGTATAAAGCTTTTTGACATTTTTCGCGCGAAAATCTATTCGATTTAAATAGTTCTAAAGTTTCATGATCATTCATACTGTACGCAAAATTGCAATTAATATTTGATGCCATTTTATACGCTCGGGTGTAATCTGTGCTAAGTAAATGCACATGTGGAAAATGTTGGTCTGGAGCATATATGTACCGAGTGACTATTTATTCCGAAGTTGGTAGTGCTAACGTGAATGCGCAGAGGTTAGGACGGCTTGAAAAAATGTGAAAAAAGCTGCTGGCAATAGTTGACTATTAATCTTGTCTGTATTGACATTTTTAGAAGGGTGAAGGAAAAGGCGTGACGCAAAGAAATGTTTGAAAATTCTTTGTGCTTTTCTTCGTAGGAAAATTCCTGGGCGAGAGACAGCAAAAACAGAAATTGATCGGGAGAGAGGAAACTGCTGAGAAATAGGAGGAAATAATTTTGAGGTTACGGAATAAATATGTAATTTTATTGGCCTATTTAACTTTTTTAGTATTATCTTCAAACAAATAAGAGAGTGAGCATTGGATAAAACTACTTGTATAATCTTGTTGAGATTATATTTAGGATATCAGTTCATATTTTACAATAGGAAAATATGTATAAAATTACTGGAAAAAGTGTCGAACCAAATGATAACTCCTTAGTATTATATCACAGTCACTGATAAGTACGAACAATACCTTTGGATGTATCGTTATTTCTTGAACACAGGGTAAACACACGTTTCTGCTTCGACATTGTCAGGAACATATGGGAAAGTGAGGATACAGGCGCACATAACCTCAACGACCTAATAGGCTGTCGTTTTGACGTTACTTGGCAAACTGCTTGGGCGAGTTTTCAAAGTCAGTTGAAAAGGAGCTGGAAAAGGAAAACAGAATATACGGGAATCGTTTTAGTGGAGAATTAAGAAAATAAGTGGAAAAGTTTATATTGATTAAAATAGTGCGTTATGATACAAGTGCGGGAAGTTGGTGATTCTTGACGAATAGGAATCACCAACCGGCACACGTATCATATACTATTTTTTGCAACACTGTACGGAAAGTTCGCAGTTTATGCACCAAGAAGAAGCACGAAATGGCCAATTCTTGATAGGTTCAGAGTGTGCGGGGATTATAACATTCTCGCACGAAATTTCGTGCGGGAAACTCATAAAGAATGGACCATTTTGTGCTTTTCTTTTCGTGCACAAACTACTAACTTTCCGTACAATGTTGCAAAAAGGAGTATGGGGATACAATTGAAATTACAAAATTATTATGATATTGGACATACTAGATGCTACGCAGATACTTCGTGTTCCAATATTTATGTAAATATGAGCATCGCCTTAAGCTGTATATAGAGATAGTCCGTTAACATTTATACATCCCTATAGATATTTACCCATACGATCCTGATAAATTTACATGGTCATTGAAAAACCCACCCTTCGATTTTAACCTCAAATCCTAGCCGGTTCTGTAAATAAACGAATCCAATATACGAACTTTCAAATAGCATTCCATGGACATTTTCGTACTTTTAAATTTGTTTTTATTTGTTTATCAAGTAGGTAGTCGGTAACGTGTAGGAAAGACGCAAATTTACAAAGTGGCACTTTTATTGGACAAGGTGACACGTCGTATCCCTTTTATATTTCCTAGCCTGTTAGTCAAATAGAAATCCCGTGAAAATCGAAAGCGACGGAGCGAAGCACGACACTTTTATTAACACTCAGACTTTTTCTTCTGTATGAATTACAGATTTATGCTCACGCACAATCTTATCAAAATTCACAAATACATTTATTAATATGGCAGGTTATGTAATTCACTCTTTACATTGATCTTCAGGATGGTGTCCTGTCGTCTGGGATGGTATCCTGTGCTGGCCATCTACCATTCCTGGTTACACAGCATCCGCACTCTGTCCTTTTTATATCGCAGGATTCGATACACAAGTAAGAGAATTTTAAGAGTCAATATAAAAAAAAAAACAGAAAAAGAAAGAGCACTGCCCTTTTGAAAACTTACTAAGAAACTCAGTCGGTAAGTAAATATCTAGGTTACCTACCAAACATTTATCTCATGGGACGAGTATCTTTTTGGGACAAATAAGTGCTCTTAGCGGTTTAAGCCCAGTATAATTTGAACCGACTAATCTCTCTTATGAGAGTGAAATAATAGGATCAATACATTGAGTTCAGTATACGTAAGGAGATCTTAGAACTGAAGTATCCTTCAAACCGGATAAGGTCTGTATATGTATACGTACAGAGTGATACAAATGCTATACATATTAAATACCCGTATATATTCTATATATATTAATTTACTAATTTCAAGTTTTCCTATATATCATATAATTTCTAGTGGAAATTATGCAGAAATTCTAGCTGATAATTTGCACCATGAACATGTATAGTTCATTTGAAATTATAATTACCCTAAATAATTATTAGATAACAAAATCCTCTGTTTACAGATGAACAATTCAAAATGGTCCATTGTACTAGTGGATGATTGATTATCATTCGCTCCTGTACTTTATTAAAGATGAGACAAGATTGATATATATACATACACATGTATATATATATTGTTTGAATAATTTACACGGGTTCATTGAATAAGATTGATGTTTTAGTAGAAGCAGATTGCCAGATAAAAATATAACTAAATTCCAGAACATAAGCCAGCAACAGGTTGCTTTAATATTGAAAGATTTCGGGGATTTCCCGTTATGGAATTCAAAAGAAGACGAAAAAAATTTTAAAAAAACGGTACAGCATAGAAAAATTTGAATATTTCGATCGTTTGACAATAAAGCGAATAAGTAGTAAAGCCACGTTCACACTATGAAACCATTATGGTAATGAAGAGACCAACCCACCGGAAGTCCCACGTATTCGACTTAACGACTTAACAAATGCGTTATCGGAAAAGTAATTTCTTTGAAGAACAATTTAACCAACATATTTCATGAAGTCTGCACACTGAAAATATATTCCTACGTTACGTTATCACGGATATTGGTATAAATGCTTTTACGCTAATAAATAATCCTCGTTGAACGGAGACACTAAAAATAATACCAGAGTCTAAAGAAATAAAAAAAAAAGAACGTGGGATAATTTATGAGACCGTTTTATGGGATATCCGAGAAAGGTCTTAGCGTCAAGGATTAAGTAAGGACTAAGGATCGATTCATCGATCCAATTCACCTACGATAGGTTAATATTAAGCATAGTGATTTATGACGGTTATTTAAGTCCTCTGTGTAAGGGTGCGAAGTCAATTCACATAGATCACCCTTAATTCTCACCACGCTACAAGTATGCAGGTGTTCTAAGCGATTGTTAATCCAAAACCATAAAGGATAAATAATTATCCCGTACAATACCCATAAGGACTTAAAAATGTCCTTGGTTACATTTCGTGAATATTTGATGAACAATATTTTTTTATAAAGCAGACACGTAAATTGGGGAAAAAATATATGACAAAAATAATATACTCACTGTGTACTATATGCTATTGTATAGGTATACCATGTATTGTTTTCAATATAAAAATTTTTTGTCATAGGCAAATGCAACGAAACAGTGTATGCCTAATGGACAATGGTACTTCAGGGAAGATCGTAATACAACCTGGACAAATTTTACCCAATGCTACAGGCAGCCATACGCCACTGTTTTAATGGATCTTTCTGGGGATGTTCAGTCTGATAATACTACCATGCTCGCGGTAAGGATTTATAGGAGATAGTCAAATATCTACTAAGAATTAACTATCCTATGTCGAACATTAAACTGGGACAGGTTGCGGAGGGAACTTTTCTTTCCTGACGGTACATACAGGGTGTCTGAAAAAAAACGAGAGGTTTTCGAAGGTTTGGAAGACTGGACAATTAACGTGTAGGATATGGTATCATTAATTGTATGGCTTGAACTGGCCATTAATTTTCTATAATTCTAACTAATCGGATCTAATTATTTGGTAGTCTGTTTAAATTATGGTATTCTGTTAACCTGCTCTAATTTACTTTGCGAAATAATTAGGATCATTGATTATCAGATTAGAAGCTATCGATTGCTTCTTCTCTGTGCTTAATAGGAAGCATCTACTGAGCTTCTTGTGAGAAAAGGGTTAAGTGTCAACTAGAAACGTACCGGTTGAATTGATCTGCTTATTTGGTTTCTGTGGTAAAATCAACTTCAGGCGGGTTTATAATCCAATACAGGGTTATTCAAAAAAAATTCTTCATCTGGTGGTTCTGCACCATCTCTGGTTCTTAAGGTGGTTCTACCGTGGTAACCAAAGGAACAGATTAATTCCCGGTGGTGAGTTCGGGGAAAAGGCTTTGCCAATTCGATGCTCTTTTTCTCGATCAGCTAACATTCTTGATCGGTGGGAATTTATAATTTTCGATTGCAATTTTTGTCAAAACATTAAAATTTGTCAATTTTTCAAGCACTGCTTTTTTCTTAATTTTACCACGATTCTAGTAGTATATATATGATACGGGACTTTTCGGACACCTCGTATATACATATATCTGTGAGATGTTGATAATGACGATTGACGATTTATCTTCATTAAATATAAACCTCTTCCTCTGCCAAGACAAATTGGTAGAACATTTTCAATTAGATCGTTAAACGATTTTCTTAGGATGATCATGTTTCATAAGCAACCCGATAGAATCAAGTGTCAGAAAGACGAAGGAGAACGAGGAACTTTTTAAAGGAAAGAATAAAAACTAAACAGAGAATCAACCTGCTCTTTAAAATATATATAAGTATAAAGGGTTTCGTTAAAATACGCAGAGAAGAAATCTAAGTTGTAAAGTTAGTAATTACCGCCAGTGTATTTTTTTTCATCCACCGTGTATCTTTAACTACCCTGTAAAACGAAGGGAAAATTATAGTACGAAACGACACCCAATGCGAACGAGTTAGATAAATGAAAGCAACGGTACGTGCTGTCATGAAATTCGAAGAATGTCTCTAGCACCCTGTTAAGCGAATACGCCTTTTATAAAACTGGAGAAAATCCACCGAGATAAAATTTACCTAACAAGCCAAATACCGCAGGGCAATCGCGATCCGGACTCTTCGTTTCTATTTGAATCCTGGTTGAAAACATTGTAAGGATATAACAAGTGATGAAAGCAAGATTTCTCACTTTTAAATAATACCCAGCCAAATATTTACAGACACCAGCAAAGCTGATTGGATTCTGTTTGACTCCTCTTGATTTCCGGTACAAAGTTCAATTGAATTTCCAATTATATTATTCACACTTTGACTATCGGTTCAGTTCGACAGATAATTCCAGCCATATGTACATACATATACTCTGCCTACAGTATCTAATACTTAACACTTATTAGATATTGTAACCAGTTGTGTCTAACAGTAAAATTCATTATGTGAGTCCACACATGTAGATCCACTCAGACTCTGATTACATTTTCTTTGCATTCCTGAGCAAATTTGTTGTTACTCGGCGCCAGGAAGGTAAACGCGAAGACTGGATCAGTCGAGACCAAATTGCAAGTTCCTAGAGGATATGAGGATCTTGCTGGTTGTAGCAGATGTAGTCGATGCTGATTCTTTTCCAAAGTGGAACCCGGGATGGTCCAAATATTCAACTTTCTAGTTTGCTCGCCGTCGAGTAAAATTCATGAAAACAGGAAAACAAAATCTGATGAGTAAATGATCTTTATCTTTCATTGTATATACTCACGCGAGGGTCGGGGTTCGTTACAAGGTAATCAACCCTGTGCCCGGAGGGTGCGGTTGTTAACTGGGCCAGTACAGAATTTTATATGGACCACAGTGCCAAGGGTTATAAGCTCCCATTAAACTTGTACGGTTCATCCTGTCACTTGTGACCTAATCCAGGATTCTGATTGCGGTCTTTGTTCCTAGTGGTGGATGACGACTAAACTCCACGTGTCAGGATGGCTGCGAAGTATAAACAAAGTTGTCCCTGTAGAAAAAATAAAACGTATGAGACGTATAGAGGAAGTGTGTAAGGGATGAACAAAGAAATTTTTTTTGGACCAAAAATTAGAGAATTTCAAAGCTGACGATATTATCGCAATCGATTATTGTTCAATTACTTTTTTTAGTTCTGGAACAAAATGTCTCAATACCGAAGTGCCATTGAATCCCTCTCACGAGGAAACTTTGGCGAGGGTTATTTCACTGTTTGGGGGATGGAAATGAACAATGAAAGAGTATTAATATAATTTCGATGAAATTGCTGGTTTGACATTGTGACGGAATTATGGTTATCGGAATTAGGGGATAACATATAAATTCTTAAACCCGTATTCACAACTCGCTCTTAAACTCACTAACAGGGTCGCTTGTAGTTAAAAGTCACTAAGAAAAAATTTAAAAGCGCGTCATTGGCACTAAAAGCGAGTTCTGAATTCGGGCTTTAGTATAGGAAATTTGGCGAATCCATTAATAATATTATTAAATAAATTATTCTCCTCGACGAGCATATAAAATCAAATGCCAACGAATCAGAACGATTTTTAATCCTCAAAGGTAAAAGGGTATAAGAAAAAAAAATCCAATCTAATTCAGAAGCTTTTCAGGATGTTTATCGTTTCCAATGGGTTAGTAGCCGTAACGGTATATCTATGGTATGAAAAGGAAGGACGCGCCCAAGGATTCCAATAAAATCCCAAAGGAAACTAGACCGCATCTAAACGATAACATTCACTGAAGACACGCACGCGATAAGTCAATCCCATATGAACTGATCTTTTACTCAGTCGAGATCGACTATCTCATACGTTAGTTAAGATCACGTAATCAGAAGGGATAATTAAAATTCCATTGAAGTAATAAATAAAAAAAAAGGATATTACTAACATACAATCTTTTTTTTCCTTACAGCAATTTCTACCGATTGTAAAGACTATATCGAAGGTTGGCTACACTGTCTCCTTATCAACCCTTATAGTAGCCTTCTGTATTCTAGCGACTATCAAGTAAGTATATATTTACATAGGATTTAGAGTCAAGCGAAATTCGCTGGGATAGACCGATATATTTACTCAACCTGAGTTCCTTGATGGGATACAACGTATAAAGAGCATTCAGATACGTCCATATATCGCATGACTTACAGCAAATGACGTGTGTTTACTGAAAATCTTATTTTTATATATTTGTCTTTTAGTGATACGATATGAAACACGGGATAGCCAAATAAAAATATAAATCTACCCTAAACAAAATTCAAGGACTAAATAGCACAGAGGCTAGATAAGAGAATTCCTAAGTGTTACAGAGTGTTTGAAATAAAGTTTAACGAAAGTTATATATATGAGGAGCCTTATGGATATAACGTAATAATAAAAAGAAAAGTTATCCTTTGAGTAAAGTCATGTTCTTGCTCAAAGATAACTCGTGTCCTTTTGCGTTGACAATATTTGCTGAGTTTTAACGTTGTTTATAAAGAGTTGCTAAAAGCTCTATTTCTTAGCCTTAAATTATTAACCACAAGCAAGTAGTACATTCCAACGTATCAACCCCTCAATCCATTCACTAGGCAGCTTTCCACATTGCTGTTAATTATCCTAGCACAGTCTATTGGGAGAGTGTTTGTGTCAGACCTTCCATCATATCCAGGTCTCATGTGAAGTATACAGTCTGAAATACAAGGTTTAATTAAAATTTTGTAATTTTAGTTACCAAGCAGATCCAAGAAATGTGTTAAGATTTATAATTCTTTTTAAAAAATATCCCAACCGACTTGGTCCCCTTCTAAAGCACTATAGCGTCTTTTAATTTGGACGTAGGAAGTTGCGATGTCCGAGGAACATACTACACATGCACCTCTTTGCATCCTTCATGACCCGGGCTTTCATGGCGCTTATGAAGGACGTTGTCCTAGTCATCGGAGTTGGCTTAGCCTCCGACGTCCTTGTAAAAGATGGGGAGACCTACTGGCTAGGTGATGACGTCGAGAGCAACTGGCAGTGTAAAGCGTTCACCAGCTTGTGGCAGTACTTCATCCTGGCAAATTATTCCTGGATCCTCATGGAAGGACTTTACCTTCATAACTTGGTATTTCTCGCCCTCTTCACGGACTCCAACTCCAGTATAGCCGGTTACGTGGTGCTCGGATGGGGTGAGGAAATACGTGCAAGTCTTAAAAATATAAGAAATATGTAAATCAGAGTCTTAGAGTGCCGAGGGAAAAATATTTAAGAACAAAAAATGAAAGATTTCACTAATTCACGTTACCTGCACTTATTGCGTTCATCCTGAGGTGCTGTGGAACGTGGTTAGAGTTTACGAGGAAGACAAACGTCGTTACGACTGGCTTTCATTAAACAGCTCATTACTGGAGATAGTCCAGATGAGTCAGGATCCTCTCGTGACTGACAATGAGCCCGTTTTTATCTGTAATCGTTATAAAAACTTTTATTCTCTTTTCTCAACAGGCCTACCTGCCATTTTTGTGCTACCTTGGGTCGCCATGAGAGCAGCCCTTGATGATACTTACTGTTGGACTACCAATAAAAATCCCTTTCTCTTTCTGATTATTCGGGTACCCACAATGTTATCGATCTTGGTAAGCGGTCATGATTTTTTTTTCTTTTCATAAAATACTAACTGATCTTTATTATTCACAGATCAATTTTGTACTCTTTGTCAATATCGTCAGGGTACTCTTTTTGAAATTGAAATCGACGGTGTCTGAGGAGACTCAAAGATACAAGTAAGATTGAAGTTTATTAAAATACAAAATTAATATGAAATACTTATCAGTCTTTTTACCTTTTCAGGAGATGGGCCAGAAGTACTCTGGTACTTGTACCTTTATTCGGAGTACATTATACGGTATTTCTTGGAATGTCTTACAGCATTGGAGTCAACAAAACAGTCGAGATCGTATGGCTTTTCTGTGATCAATTCTTCGCCTCCTTTCAAGTGAGAATTTAAAGAATATCCTCATAAATCCTTATCCAATTCTAGAAAGGAAACTCTTTCTTTATTCTCGAGAATGAAAATAAATCAATAAAACATAATAAGACACACGTTCCGTACGATTGTACCTAAACAAGTAATAGAATTATTTGACCAAAGTAGTAGCATGTAATTATACTTACGTTTTAATTAAATTAAAGGGATTTTTCGTCGCGGTACTTTATTGCTTCCTGAACGGGGAAGTAAGGGCGGAAGTTTCGAGAGCTTGGCGAACTAGAAAGTGGCCACGTTTACATAGTGGACGCTGGGGTCAACGGCCTTCTACTCATTCCTGCAGCACATGCAGCTGCAATGCAACGAAATTGAGTAGAGAATCAAAGCATCCAAAGTGGTGGACAGAACCTTGGATCTGTTTCTGTCGTAATCGTGATACTCATCGTTCGACTCACTCCATGGCGAGTACACAAGGTGTCTCTCTGATCCTTCAAACAAAGACTTCCGGGCCGCAGAATCAATGTAACGCTTAATGGAATGGACGACATTATGGATTACAGATTCCTGCACAGATGAAACACATTTCGTAATGAGCAGCTAGTATTCCTTTGTTTGATATTATGTAATTCTAGCCTACATCATTTTTCCCACGCTTTTATCCTTATTGATATTACATATGTATGACAATTACGATCAATGTTGCTTCAAGTTGCTTGGTTAAGCGTATACACGTTCGAGTCAACTTTTTAAGGATTACTATTTACAGATGTTGGAACGCGCGGGTGTAGTTTAGCAAGTAGCAGAGGTTATCTGGAGGTCGTTGGAACAGGCCCCCTTATCAATACCGGAAGTCAAAGTCAGATCGCTACGAATCATACTTCTCCGCTTTGCAGCAAATATACAGATCAGTCTTTGCTCTCGTTTTGTTCAAACGTAAGTATTGTACTTTTTCTTAATTGAGACTTCAGTCTAGTTAGCTGATTGATCTTCAGATAAGTTATTTACTTTTTTAGATGTCCGAAATGTATGTTTGCCCGGTCGGCACTGACAGAAATGAAAGAATTCGTGAACAGCATCGCTGGAGTGACTCGGAATGCTGTCATCTTGCTTATGAACTTCACAGTCTACAGCAACACACACCCTTGGATCGCTAATGACATTTTAATTTGTGATATCGATTTTTATCACACTCGCTGTCGCCCGCCGCTGTTTTTTATGGACCAAAGATGAATCGAACAATTTTTACCGGAAACGTACGATGCGCCATTTTTTTACTGGACATGTTTCACGAGTCTTTTTTTGAATAGAAACCTTCGGTATCTTTAAAGGTAATCGCTAGAAGGCCAAAGACCTTTTAGTGTACTTTAACGTGGAATTATTTTTAGGTACGCCTGATGATCACCTAATGGTCAGAAGCCCGAATTGTATCACAGTACTAAAATAATATTTCGCGAATTTTTATTCTCCTGAAATGAAAACACAATACTATGCACGTGCATTTTTTAACTTATGTTCAATGCGCTGGTATAAGAGAGTAATGTATTTTCAATATGTGGACATATCAAGAGAATAACCTTTCGGAGAGTTTTGTTTCAATTGTGTGGTACATTCGGGTATCAGACCATTATATGAAATCACGGGTACCTTTAATATTGATCTAACAAGGAGCCCCGTGGGTTAAGGAATCACAGTTTCTAATTAAATTTACCATCGGTAATTAATTGTGAAAACAGAACTAATTACGAATTCGTACAGAACACGGTACGAACCGATATTTTCTTTCTTTTATGCGAGTGCATTTTCTAAGGAATCAAATTCAAGACACGAACTGTTATGATAAGTTAAAATATAGAATACTCTATCGGTAAGAAGTGTTGTATGATATTACGTAAGATATAAAAAGCGCGCGTTCTTTGAATGGCTTTATTAGTTCTCTATTTTTGACTTGTTAAAGAGAGGGACAGCATTTTAAAACTAAGCTGATGATCAGGTATTTTTAAAATAGGATACAATGTAGGATTATATTTTTAAGTGGGAAATTACATACGTACAAATATTGTGTTACGCAATTTTAATAGAACATGTACATAAGAGATATTTACAGACAGTATCGACTTAATTTTCAACGAATTTCTTATTTTAAGTCAAAGAATAAATGTATGATGTTAAGTGTATGATAATTCGGAATTGTCATTGATTATTCGTACTTTGAACAGTTTTAATTAAGAATAATGACATTTCAAGGTCGTGGATTTTAAGAAAGAACAAAGATATAGTTATGTAAGATGGAGCATCTAAATGATATACCTTCTTGACAGCTCTCTATGTATGTTAATTAATTAATGTTATCTGTTCTATGTTTAGTTTAAGTAAGTGCAAAGAGCAACGATGAACTGCGAAATAAAATCATGTGAACTGTCTATTCAGAGGAATTGGTCTTTTCTTTATTGCCCATTATGACTCTTTGAAGTAATATGACTATCAATTATTTAGGAAGAGGTTTAAATAATAAACAATTAAGAGATATTTTTTTATTAAATTTATTTGTCTTGACTAGTACTAAGTGGTCGTACTCTGTAAGTGTAAAGTAAAAATGGACACAGTACCATGTGGGTACAAAAGCTAGCTAAACATTGTTAACGCAACTTTTTGAAAATTGAGTCATTTCTACCTGCGCTTCAATATATATATTTCTTTTTCTAAGCCGGTTGTTTGGAACCTAATGATGGTAACAAAGACTTATTTTCCAGCTTATCATATTTGGTCTTATTTATTAGTACACTGTCTATTATCTCTTCTGCGTTTCTATTTTGTCCATAATAATCCACAAAATGCCCATCCGGGTCTACTAAGTACATTATGATAGTGTGATCAACCTGAAAGTTTTGAAATTATGTTGAATCATTCGTTATTGATAATAAGGAAAAAGCATTTCATTCATCAACTTACAATATAATCATCGTCCTGATCCTTTGGACCACTGCTAAAATACACCCTGTATGCTTTGCATGCTTGAGCAATTTGCTCAGTGGAGCCTGAAAGTCCAATGAATTTATCGGAGAATTCCTTTATGTACTTCCCAACAATAGCTGGTGAATCTCTTTGAGGGTCTACTGTTATAAATATTGGCTGAATTTTCATCTTGTATTTTTTCTCTAAAAAAATTGTCAAAGAAATAATTAACAATTAGTTAGTACGGAACTGAAAAGAAATATTTGTTTGTATGTATTACCAAGGCCATCAACGACTTTACTCATTTTTTCAAGCTCATCTGGACAGATGTCCGGACAGTGAGTAAATCCAAAATAAATCATAAGCCACTGTCCAAGAAAATCTGTAGATTTAACTGTCTTTCCTTCAGGATCGACTAACTCAAACGTTCCTCCAATTTGAGCTTTTCCCAAATGACGTTTCCTTTCACGCATTATAGCTAAATCCTTCTGTTCTCTTAAATAATACATGAACAACAAAAATCCACCACCCACTACAGCTGTCACGGATAAACTCTTCCAAGATATTGGTGATTTCAATTTCTTGTCTTCTCTTTTTGGTATTTTTGACTCCGATGCTTCCAACCACAATACTCTACCGGTACAAATACTTTTACTATGATTAATATACAGCTTCATTAAACTATGCCTTGTGCATCTCTGCAGTGGCATAAATGTTCGTAGCATTAAAGTTGACATTCTTTATATTTTTATAAATATTTTGTTATCTTCAAAGCAATAAGTTATATTTCCACAATATACATTCCCCGAGTGTTCCAACAAGGAAGACGGACATCAGAAAGTAAATCACAATTTTGATAAACTACAAAGGCCACACTAAATTCTCCCCACTGATGATTTATTCAATTCTTTATTTTTTTATACCGGTATTGCGTTAACTGTGCTCAGAATTCTACTCCAAAAGCAGAGTATGCAGCATGGTCGGATGGTCTGTGCGATCTGTATGGAGATTGCCAATGGGCCAATTGTCGTTCTCTGCTTTAACCGCCTTTGAATAAAGATAAATAAAATCAGAAATGGCTCCATCTTTAGTATTACTTATAAACTTCGTGCAACCGCAGCAAGAAAGCAGATTGGAGCGAATTTCGAAGAATCTGAGAATAACAGGCAAAAAATTGTTTTTGATATCAAAGTAAAATTTACGAAAATGGATATCGACACAGCATACATTGGTAATTGAAGTGTGTTTATTTCTTCAACAAATAAACCTAAGAATTTTCACAGACAACATTGAAAAGTATTTTGTTATTAGTAGAATATATAAAAACAGCGTATCTTAAGTTTTCTATCTTGATTTACTGATTCATCAATACGTTTCTTTTCAGAGCCTCTGCACAGCCACTGGCTTGAACATATTCGAAAAGAAAATGAGAAACGGAAGAAATTTATTAGAGAAAAGAATGAATTCTTCATGCCATTCGTAGGTAATGCATAAATATTTTTATTTTCAAACCTTATATATATATATAAGTAATATACATGTAACGTTAAAAATACAATTTACAGCTACCTCAATGCCTGTAGTTAAGACAATCTTTGCAATTGCTGAAAATTTAGGATTGACATCTAATGCAAAGTATCTCACTGTGTCTTTATATGACCAATTCATGTACAATCACTTTAGTGAAGTTTACAGAACGGAGTACGAAAATGGTTTATTGTCTGAGGAAACCTGGACTCAAATCTGCAAGAAAATTTCTAGCCAGGCAAAATTGCGACTCATGTCGTGTATGCAACTTGCAAGCAAAATGGATTCACATTCAAAAGGATTAGGAATATCACAAGTCTGTGAAATTTAATTTCAATAGAATATTTCTGCTGATGCTGATGTCTGCAGACAATTCAATATCTTCACTCGACATTTTTTTTTTAATTGTCACAGGTACTATGTGTACTTCAAAGGATTGACAAAGATCACGAATATACACGAAACACAATATTTTCTTCGGAATTTAAAGTTTTCAAGACTGTTGGTTTTAAAATTCCGGCTATTTTGACGCCTTTGCATTGTGTACAAATTTTGGTCGCTACGACGGGATTGCGTCACATGCCAGGAATATTCGATACTGCCACTAGCGTACTGGATGCAGCTTATTTACAGGTTTTATTATATTCCTACGAAGGGGGATAACATTTCCACTTATTTATAAATTTATACATTTTTTTCTGTAGCACGATCAATTGTACAGCCATATACACTTAATGAAACTGGGACGATACATGAAGTCGCAAGTCGATAAACAAAATTTTTTGGAAATGGAAACCGATACCCTTTATTTGGCCTCTTCGGTTGTTCTTTGTTCATTATTTTTTTTATCACTGGATAAGAATGTAGCTAAACACATGGCCGTCAAGTTATCCGATCTTGTGAATATTCCGAGTAACGATATTTTGAATACGGCAAATTTGTTATTTACTATGACAATGCAGAACACTGATACTTTATAATTGCATTGAATTCGATTTAGGATTATATATTGATTATATTGTTAAACATTATGATTTCATTATGATAAAATTTCAAAACTAAGGTCCCATTATGTATTATTGAATTTATCCATTTATTCATCTGCACATTGCATACAAGATTGTCATTTGAATAAAGATTTTGTTCAAATTTAAAACAATTGAAAATCATGTTATTTCTGTACTACAAATCATTATTCAATTATGAATAGAAATTATGTTTTAAAAACCTTATTTGAAAGATTAAATTTTTGTTGAATCAATCTCTTATAACTACTGCTCTTAAATGGCTACATTTGAAAGTCAATTCATTGCATTTTCCAAGTTTGGTGATACAAGATCCGATGGTACAACTATTTCCCTTTCACAGAGTGATAAATGGATGAAACAAGCAAAAGTAATAGACAAGAATCTCACTACAACAGACACAGCAATAGCTTTTAATAAATTAAAGTATGCCTTACAAGTTTATAATAACTGTTAAAAAACTAGTACGAGTCACAACAAACTTTACTGTACAGACAGAAAACCTTATCCTTAGAGGATTACAATAAATATATCAACGACCTTGCTAATGCAAAAACTATGGCTCCTAAACTTCTACGAGATAAAATGACAAGCTGCGGTTTGCCAGGAACACCAAACACCACAGTAAGCAGTGTCAAACAAAATCATCATAAATCCATCAATTATATCCTCACAATTTTTCAGCAACCAACTAACAGTGATACCGTGACACGTCTAACAGACACTACCAATTACACTGGAAGTCATAAAGAAAGGTTTGATGAGTCTGGTAAGGGAAGAGGAAAAGAAGGACGTACAGATACATCTGCGAATGATGGATATGTCCAAGGCTACAAGCATAAAGATACTTATGATGAAAAACATACATCTAAATAATTATAGTTATCTTAAAGCGTAAAGAACCACATAAAAATTTCTATCCTTTCTCGTAGAATGCTTTATTCTTCAATCAATACTTTTACTAAAAATTCTTTAAGGAACACTTATACTCATCTAAAAGAAATTCATTCATAATATACAACATATCAGGATTTACTGAATAGTTGAAGAATCCAATTATATCCAAGGTTCAAAAATGACTTTCTTCCTGGCCTCTGTGCCACTCTTTTTTCTCTCTATAAACGACAACATAAACTCGTACTCCATTCATGTACGAAGAATGTACTATCCTATCCCACAAGGAAAAGTACGTACTATTCTTTGTACGTAGTACGCTACATACGCTACTATCCCCACTATTCTTCAAGTACTCCAGTAGGATACTTACCCTACATAGAGTATAGAATACTCCTTCCAGTATGGTATTTACCACTACTTTCTCAAGTCCATGTTCTATGCGCATTAGTCCCACACAAGTTCGAGGGATTCATCACTTTTCAAGATGGAGAAACAACAGATCATTCCATAAGGTGGTTGTAAACAAGTAGACATCTGGAGTGATAACATCATTCATCCTCTTCTGGAAGATACATGTAGTTGAAGATACAACATGGCCAAATCCGTGCTAAGTTCGGATACCCTCCCTAAGGCAGGCCGGGTTAATGAAGGTAAGACAATAATACTTATTTAGATTGCTGTCACTTTCTTTCATTGTCATTAATTTTCTCTTGATAATGAGTACGCTTTTTTGTGGCATAGTATGTCGTGAGTGGCTGGTACACGAAGACGGCGCCTTGGCTTATAGATTACAGGATGAGGAGAGTATGTATTCTGAATATTAATGATTGATCATTGCTTTGTTGTGTGGTTAATATGGGTAAGACGTATATTTGACTATGAATGTTTTAGTTAAGGAACATTATACGGGAAATAAGGTACGAAATGCTCAGGTACGCGAGGATCTACCAAGAGCTAAGGTTGAACAGGAACTTGAGGCACTTCGATATCAATCGCTAGTACAACAACAGTTAGTACATTGATCTTTTGACGTATTACCTTTTTTGTTTTAAGATATAGAATCTAGTGAAAGCTGTTTGTTTTAATAGAGAAGAAAGAGATGCTTTAGTGGCAAGACAGATCGCATTATCCTTAGAGCGTGAGGAAAAGCAGAAGGAACGTGAGCTCCAGGAGAGGATGAGGTTACAATTAAGATTGGATGATGAGGCAGCTCAGTTAGAAGCACAGCTAGAAATTCAGCGACGTATTCAAGAAGAAAAAGATCAGGTAGTTTTTCCATAAAAATATTTATTATTCAAAAAGAATGCTTAAATTTATTGATAGAACGTACTACAACTATGTACAGGAACTTGCGAAGAAACTTCAACGGGAAGAAGAGGAGGCTGCTGTAGATTCTGAGGATGGTCCAGTAGACGAGAGATATCTTCTGGATAGAAAGATTGCAATGGAAGCACAAGACGCTGAACTAGCAAAAATGCTTCAAGACAAAGAACGAGCCAAGGCTCGTCGTGCTCGGGAGCGAGCCAAACAAAGAAAACTAGAACGTCAGCAGCTGCAGCAGCAGCTCGAGGAACAGAATACCATTGAGAAGCCTCAAAGGCCTGACAAACTAGATCTTAAAGAGATTCATGAAACAGGTAGTAAATCTCGACAGCATTCAGCATATCCACGATACCCAGATCCAGAGGAAATTCAAGTCCTGGAGGACCCTGTCGAAGAGATCAGAGAAATGCCAAACGTTGCTGCCATGATTGATCCTACTTACAATGGTAATAATACGCACAGAAGTTCATCAAGTAGTTCAAGTAATACAATGAGTCCCACATATGCCTTACCTACGCCACCTCAGGAACTTATGGGTGAGGATGCACCATGCTATATGCCTATTCAAGGTCAGAGACGTAACCAAATGCAATCACCATCCCAGACCCATGAAGATAAGCAAAAGCGTCGAGTCAAAGATGGATGCAAGCACCAATAGAATCAATAAATACAACACAGACTCTTCAGGTAATCAAATATTATTAAAGAAAAAAAAAAAAAAGAAACGTCCGGAAACACTACGTTACACACTTTCAATAATAGAGAATAGGATAGGTTAGATTAGAATGAGCTAGATAAAAGTGTTCAGAAGAAAGATCCTCACGGCCTTTCTAAGAGCCAACTAATTACACTAGATCATAATGGCAATCTTAAGAGCCGGAGGAACCGCATAAATTCAAATGATAATCATGTGAATTATTGCCATATCAGTTCAAAACCGCCAAGTGTATTCCACTTCGCGAAGCGTGAACTTAACTCGTGCCTTTTTAAGGGCAACCATTTGTTTTAGACCTGTGCTCTATTAATCATTGTAACTGACGATAATCAATTTAAGAATGTGTACCGTCCTATATTTGGATATTAATTTTTTTTATAACCATTAGGCAGCCAGAGGCGAAGGCAAACCAGTTTTTTTTTAAGCTTGCTAGATGACTAGCAGACTTTGATTTTTTTTACAATATAATGATATTCAAACTCGACGACTTTATTGGATGAATTTTGAAAATAGGACGTTGATTTTTTCCCTTATTTTTTCGTTACTTCGGCCCTTTGTCTTTTGATAATCAGGCGTGAAGTTCAATCAGAATCAATAAACAATTTAAATTGTTCATGTAGATTTTGATAGTTTATAAGAAAATTCAATTTAAAAATGAAATTCTCTCTGGATCCTCTACAATCAAGCAAGAGCAATGAATCTCTTAATTGACAAATCATGTATTTATATAATCTAGAAAATAATATCAAATTTTGAAGATATCATCAAGACAATCTAAGTTTCATAAGGTTATTCCTTTTTTCCCCCTTATTTTCTTTCTGTATCTCACTGTCTCTCTTTTCCTTTTTTGATTTATTCGCGATGTCAATAGGACAATACTGCCAAAGATCTGAAATATTAACGTTTGGCTTTCAACCAGATTGACACGAGTATTATTGGAGGATTTATTAGATTTATCCCCCAGAATTCGCTATATTATTTTCTCCATAGGTTTATATATTCATTTCTATTGATAATACGAAAGGTAACGCAACTAGCAGTGACAACTAGTATCGAAATGTATTATAAGTATATTTTTTCTTCAAATTTAATTATAAAAAAGCATCAGGCATGGTTTCCTCGATGCGAGATATTTAAATAAAAATTTTTTTTCTTGCAAGAGAAAAACTGACGATGAGAAGTATTCATACCGATTAACAAAAGCTTTACATTCCAATATTTGAAAATGGAAATTATTTATAAATTGCAAATACGCATATATCTAAATACGTACTAGCAATGTGTTCAGTAGCCATGCCTAATACATTACCAAGTTCGAGGGTATTGTGCGCAATAATAATAAACGAAAAAAAAGGAAAAACGCAATTTTTCAACCCTATTTGTGTGTGTGTGTGTGCGTGCGTGTGCGACAATGCTAGATGGTAATTCATTAATTAATAGGGTATAATGAGTATACTTAAAATATCGTATTATCCACGGTGGCTGGACAAGTTCTTTTGACAATGCTATACATTAATTTTCTTACACGTTTATTGTATTAATATAACTATACATGAGCATATCAATAAATTATTTACAACCTTATGGTACAAAATGATCTTTGTCCTTTTATAAGTTTTCAATCCATTAGCTCTTGTGTTTAGCAGTTCATTCATCTCGTTTCTTTTTTTAACGTGCAAATAACGTAGCGTTATGGCATACCATTAAAGAGTAAAGAAAAATATAGTTATTAAAAGAACATGATGCATGATAGAATCGGCTTGGTTTTTTTGCAATTTAATCAGTTGTCAAATGCACTTTGTTCTTTTACAGTAAACAGTAGAATAGGCTTTTATTATTTTCCCACTTGAAACTATACATTCGTCTAGATGTCTGAGAATCTAGTGATAACATAATATAATTGTTTTCCTTAACAATCAAGATATATGGCAGAAAAAATAGGACGTTTACGTTCGTACTGTAACGTGTATCTATTTTTTAAAGCCAAACGAGTGATTTTATTTATTTATATGCACTGTGCGTTTTGAGCGTTTTTGACAAGTTGAAATTAATTATGCACTGTTTTGTAAGATCTTTGATATTTTATATCGAGTCACTAAATGACTAAATTCTCGTATAACTAAATTCACAGGAAATTATAAATCATATACAGTACTTGGCTCTTCACAATCTCTAGTGAAAAGTGCCTGACATATACTGCAAAATGGATAAAAATAAAAGTTTTAATTTTCTAAGGTTAAATTTGTTTCGAAAAAATAAATTTAATAAGAAAATATATTGCGACCGAGTCTTGCATATGTTATAATCAAGATTGATAATATTTAATTAACGTAGTGTGTAAATGGTACAAGAATGAAACGTTCATTGTTTATTGTAATATAATGGCTACAATAAAGAACGTCGTTTCATCCTGGCACAATCGAATTAACAGTACAGCAGCAAGAAATATCATTAACTAGTTAATACAATTATTAATGCAAAATAATCTTACAAAAGCGTTATAGGCTCCTAACCTCATTATTTGCTTTACCTTAGGTTGTGATTATCCTTTTGCTACGAATCACAGAATTATTATAACTCTCTTCAAGCGGTGTTTGTGCATTAATATATATATATTTCAAAGGAAAGTATAAATTACTGGCATTACCTTATACTGTATTTTCATAAAGAAACATGATTCACTCGGAGGATGTACTTTTAGATTTTTTGGGCAACACAAATGCCGTTCTGAAACGTGGCATGAAAACGTTTCTGGCTACCTGACTGTTGGCTATCGGCGAAATTCTCTTTTCATTTGATACCTGCTCTTCTTCTGTTAATGGTGAAATGAAGTGTTTTAATCTTCTGTAAAAATCAATGAAGAATTGATTAAGCTTAAATAGCCATGATAGCTGAAGAAAATGAAATGTCAAAGAAGATATTGTTTACTAGAAAGGACTTAAAAGTCTAGATAGAATGTGTGATAACGATTGTTATTTGTTGTGTAATCAATACTTATCTTTGGACAGGTTAAGTGAAAAGATAGTAAAGGTACAGATAAACATTTCACGCTATAAATAAATACCTACGAGGCTGTGTTGGGGTAAGCTGTTTTGATCTAGTATGAGGTGGTGAAAATACATAGTCCGGTACTTCACCTACTGCCTCTGTAAAAAGATAATGAAATTAATTAGTACCGAATAAAATATCTGAATGTTATTAATATATGTGAAATTAACCTTGTTCGTCGTCTGATTCTATGAATGCCTGATCTGGTGGTGAGAAATGAAAATTTTCATCGCCTTCAACACTACGCAATGAAGATCTTCTTGTTCTTTTAAGTTTTTCTACTTCTCCCTGATCCTTAACACTGGTACTGGATGTTGTACGTTTTCTCCTAGTAGTAGTTTTCTTAGTTACTGTCGCTTGCTCTGCTGGTTCTTCTTCTATAACATCTTCAGCTATGGCACCTTTGGCAAGGATACTACGTGTTCTTCTTTTGGGTTCCGTTTGTATTGGTTCTACACTAGCTGCTCTTCTTTCTCTTGCTGTTTGTGTAGTCCTTTTCTTTGCTTTAGCCGTGGAGGATTTTCCTTTGGATGTGGAACTTAATATTTCATCGATCTCTTCAGGTATGGATTGCATGGATAAGGATATACGACTTCGAGTATTACCAGCTGGGCTACTGGTAAGATCTTTCTCGATTTTAGTTGAAGATCTTGTTCTGTGTTCAGTCAGATCTTCATCAGACTCTTCAGGAATTGTTTCTTTGGCCACGCTGCTTGCTCTTGATACTCTAGATGTTGTTATTGAGGTATCCTTGGGCACAGAACTTGCTCGTTTCCTTGTTGACCTCTTACCAGTATTCTGTGGAAGTTCCTCTGGAGTTTCCTTAGCCAGTGAAGAAGCTCTTCTTGTTCTTGTTGTCAAAGAAGTATCTGCTTCCTTTGATACTGAAGATTCTCTTTTACCTCTGGTTCCCTTCTTCTTACGTATATCATCTTCACTCTCTTCCAACGCATCCAAGCTGGAGGTAGACGCAGAAAGTTTACTTTTTCGAGTACTTGTCTTAGAAACTGTGGGAATTTCCTTTTGAACAGATGCTGCACGTCTAGTACTTCTTCTGAGTGGAATCTCAACCTTCTCTTCCTGTGCTTCTTCAGGAATTGGTGAAGGGATTACGTCTTTCGCCAATGACGAGGATCTTCTGGTTCTACCTTTCTTTGGTATAAGTATATCCAATGAATTTTCCGATCCTGAGGAGGCCATTTTACCAAAACTTTCATCGGTCGTTCTGATGGATGATATCAGAACTTCCTTAGCTAGAGAACTGGCACGCCGTGATCTTCCTGATTTCTCTACTTCCACAGGATGAGACTCAGATTCGGATTGCGTTCTAGTCTTTCTTATTACCGAGGGTGATCTACGTGATCTAGTTATCCGTGCTGGTGCATCATTCTGTGATTCTGTATGTTTAGTTTCCTCAGGTTCCTGGCTTCTTTTGGAAGATTTATTTTTACCAGCTGATGCCTTGACTTTCGTAGATTCTTGCAACATGGACGTGTTGCTATCAGTTGTAAGAAATACATTATCACTTGGGGAGGATACTGATGCCAATAGAGTGTTCTCGTGCTTTCTTGTCTTGTCCAGCTTCTCTAGGACATCTGTAACCCTTGGCGATGCGGAATGCGCTATCTCAGAGCATTCTAAATGATCGCTGACATTGTCTACGTCTTCAGATAACTTTGATGCAACCGAAGCAGATCTTTGAGATCTCATGGAGTACTTCCGGGTACTCAAATTATGATTATCATTAGTATCATTCCTTTTAGTGGATGCTCTGCGCGTGACTTTGTCAATGACGTCCAAACTGACATCGGATTCATCGTCAGTAATGTTAGACATGTCATAGATATTTTTTGATTCCTGTAATGCCGGTGCAGATGCAGTATTAGCTCCTGTTTCAGATTTATTTACTTCCTGACGAACAGATTCAATATCCTGGATACTCTGTACAGATTTTTTTACTTCCTGACAAACAGTTTCAATATCCTGGATACTCTGTAAAGACTCATCATCTGTAATATTAGAATTTTCATTGAAGGATGTCGCAACTTCTTTGACACTATTTTTATTTAATGATATTTCCTGCGAATAATTCTGAGGCACATTGTCTATGGATTTAAGCTTATTCTGAATACTACCATCGACAGAATTTGAGAAACTCTGAAAAGTCTCCTCTTTGCTCTCATCCTCATCCTTATCTTTGAGAGCAATCAATTCCTCTTCGTAATCCTCAGAAACATTATGAACACCTTCTTCTTGCTCTTTATCTTCATTCGAAGAGTCAAGCTGTTCCTCTGAAGTTGTAACGATACTCTTCTTATTAGGTTCAATATTATTTTCTTCCTTTCTTTCAATTTGCATCTGTTGTTTATCTGATAAGTTCTCCTTATCCTGTGCAATTTCTTTGACACTTACTTTGGAACTATCCTGAGAAATATTCTGCACCTCAACGTTCATTGGCTCTTTACCAAACAATCTTTTATCAAACTGTTCAGAATCTTCAAAGCATACTTCTGGTTCGCGGTCCAATCCAAAATCATCTACTTCCATAAGAACTTCATCACCACGAGCATCATGTTCCTCAAAGGTGCTGATCTTTGTAACCGTGCTGGACTTGACAGAAATTGTCTTGCTGTAGGACGTGGAAATTAATCTTTTTCCTGCAGTGTTTTTATATTCCTCCTCAACCGGGCATGACATTTCCTTCATTTTGTATTTCTCATCAGTAGAGTCCTGCTTCTTGTCCACAGATGGGGAAGCGTTCTCCTTCTGAGGAAGTTTTAGAATCGGTGAAAAGTCTGCATTACTACTGTCAGATAGAATACTAGAGGCGTAAATTGATGAAGGGAGTAATGAACTACGAGCACGAGCTATTCCTCTGGGTGTAATAGGTGGAGTATTGGAGCTGGACATTAAGGAAGATTTGGAGAGTATAGGACTAGCCGTTCTGGGTAAAATCTTTGAAAAATCAGTCAAGGATTCATTAGATGCTAACTGTGTGCTTCTTCTTAGACCTGGTCTTGGACGTGGACCAGCAATACTTCTGCCACTGTAGCTACTGTCTGTCAATAAAATACTTTCGCTATGGGATTTAGTACTGATATTGGGACTGAAAAAGACTTCGTTGCTTTCTTTGGATGTATCCTCTTTATCTTCGTTAACATCTTCTTCCGGATTCTCCTCCTCAATTTCATTTTCCATATCGCCCAAATCTGAAGAGACGGAATCATCCCTGGGCTGAGTGATGCTAAATCGAATTTGTCTAGTTGGTCTTCTTCCTCTTTCATTAGATGATTCTTTTTCTTCACTCTCTCTTGCACTCGTTTCCATAATCCTTGCACCGGGCGACGTAGAATTTCGAATAAGCTGTCTGATCTTTAAAATAGAGTGTGGAGTCTCTGCAGAAGTATTTTTATTAGAATTCAATTGTCTTTTCTTCTGTATCAATGGCGTATCAAAAGCCATGCTCATACCTAGTTCTCTGGTAACAGGCTTGTCCACACTATCAGTATTATCATGAACTTTCCTACGTTTTCTATCTTCTAGAACATTTCTCTCCTCGTCATCATCTTCTCGTGTTTGATCTAACGTTCTTTTGCCATAGGTTTTGCGTGCCAAAACAGGAAAGAGGACGCAATCAGTATTATTACAAGTGTTCATTCTCAGTGAGCTGCAAGGAGCGCTGATAAATGGAATTTGAGTTCTATCACCTCTAACGAATGTCTCTTTGGCTTTTTTAATCACCGTTTCGTACAGTCCCTGACTTCTATTGTAACTCTTACAGTGTGACATCGGTCTAGAGTATCTACATTCAGGATCGATCACCAAGTTCCTCTTACTGACATTTGTAGAAAAGTTTCTGGTGACTTCCGGTAGCGTAGAATGATAGGCATTGAGCATGGTCAAAGGTATCGAAGGGAAAGTCTTATGAAGATAATTTTTATCCAAACCAGAAGTATGCATATTACTGGCTTCTGTATACCGACATCTTTGCAAGTAATAAAGAAGTTTTGTTTCCTCACACTTGTTGTCCTCGAGAAATTTCACAAATGCTTCCTCCTCCTCAGGATCCAGGGCCAAATGTAAAATGTCATTAAGAATACCCCATGATTTACAACTTTGGAAGAAGCAGTTTAGAAGCTGAGCATAGTGAGATGGTAGTCGTCTATGAAAAGCAGAATGGACCAGACCATGCTCTACGGAAAGGGTAATAGCAGTACTCTGATCATTGACAGATGACAATGGAGGTTTTCGAACTCTCAAATAAGTCAGGGCCAGTTTGTGTTGATCGTTATGGAGTAAAGTTCTGATGATGAACTTATGATGCCAATCCTTAACATCGGAATCAGATACCAACTGCCCAGTCATCATGTCTAGAAATCCCTGGTAATCCTGATGGTCGAGCAGCCAAAAGGCTTGTGTAAGTTTTATCAAACTTGGACTCATCTTAAATGCCGAAGGATACTTTATCAGTCTGTCTACACCAGGACAAGATCCTTGAAGAAGCATTGCTAAATCCATCAGCAGATAGATCGTTATCTGATGTTTGTTCTCCATCTCATTCGACAATGACTCATTACAATCAGTGAGATAACTTCTTAATAAGGATTGTAAGGACGTTGGAGGATAATAACCTTCCAGACTTGCGTCACCACCTTCTCGTTCCCATTGAGATCTCAAAGGTGAACACTCCCGTGTTATAAGTTCGTCGATAAAGAGATCTTCTTGAAGATCGTCCCCATGTCTGCTTTTATTCTTCAATCTAACACGTCTCTCCTTGTAGAACGTAGACAGTCTCTCATAAGGATAAGGAATCCTTAGTGTCAGAGAGATAGGTAAAGCTTCTTCGTCAAGATCCTGCGTCTCTGGCAAAAGTCCCACGTCGTAGAACCAGAGTACTACCTGGAGATACGTAGTGACCCTTCCCAAGGCTCTCTGCTGTTTATTTAAATCTGATGATTCTGTAGGTATCTTCGCCACTACGTTGGACAAGCATTCAAGTTGTTGAGAGCAGAAACGCAACGTCTTCACGTCAGCTTCGCTAATCGAGTTACCGGATTGATCAAAGAGAGGAACGCAGAGTCGATCCGCTGTTATTTTAATCATGGATGCTCGCTGTGCGCCCCACCTTAGAAATGCCGGATACAGATAGGCGACACTACCGTCAGACCAATCCCTGGCGCACCTTATTAAAAAAGTCGACCATCGTTGCTCCAGACAGAGAGAAAGCAGCATCTCTCTCTGTGTGTTATGATCACTTGAAAATGAACAGTCTGTATTGAATGGAATCAAACCAACTGCTAGACATCTGTGAAAAGGTTCAGACGGTTGGATAAGTACAGCGGGTCCAGCGGCCGCCATGTCACGCAAAAGCTCCCATTGCACACCACGAGTCATCCAGAAGGTTAGACGATTCATACTGAGTTCCAGCCATTCCAAGGATAGTGAGTTTGGATAGAGCAGTTCTTCAGGTGGGTTGGTATTGTTGCACAGAAATTCGTGCAAACTTGATGGAACGTAAGTACAACTTAGTGTAGCATCGTCAGCCATACCCTGGACCCTGGACTTAGTTCTGTAACTAACCATTATACTGTTTGGATTTTCACATTCGCTAAAAGTACGTGGCATCTGTTCCTTGTACCACTGATTCAAATCGAATAAGAATGTCCTGCCATCGACGCCAATTAGCAACAGACTGTCTTCACCGCGTTTGTAACTGGATTCCGTTTGTTCCTGATTGCTACCACGTTCGATGGTCGAGAGACTAGTTATTCTGTCGCTTTCTTCGAGCTCGAATTCGAACTTTAAACTGGGTTCGCCCTCCAGATTGAAGTAGAGATTAGTTCCTTTGTCACAATACTTTCTTTCGAACAGTAAGGCGTACATCCTTAGGACTGGTGGCTTTCTTGATGATTCTTCTTGGTAGGCGACCCAGAGATAATAGAAAGGTTTTGGGTCATCGGCAGGCTCTAGTAGAGCTAGATGACTGACGGCCATGTTCTCATCGATAGGAGGACAGACCCAGCCTACGGAACCATCGTTCTGCCAAATTATTATTCTGCCAAGACAGCCAGAAATTAGGCATCCGATTTTTTTGGAGCTGATCACAGTTGAGGTTAGACTTTCCTCGTAAAGGAGGGCCTGTTCGAACTCCTCTCGGTTGAACCTTATATACTGTTCGATTCCTGAAAAAAATTAATGTGAAATATTTCTAACATTGCTTTTAGAGATAAATTTCTATTGATATACTCACGGCTGTTGAGTAAATTGCATGCCGCGTGTTTCTCTATGTATTGCTGATGTCTGGACGATGAGTGTTTCCTTGTGTCTTTGCTATCCTTGAATTCAATTTCCGTAGGACAAGACTCGTCCAAGATCACATATGAATTATCACCATCCCATAAAGAGCGTCTAAGGTCAATCACTATGTGATAAAGATTGCGGAGGACTACAAAGGCCATTCCACAGTTTTCTCTTAGAATACTGTCTGTTCTTTTATCAGTTAATTCTTCCCATTCGGCACCTCCATTTACAACGCACACTTGTTCGACACCAGCTGGAACCTTAATATGGAATATTTGTCTTCTTATTTATGTTGATAATATTTTATAAATTTATCATTGTAGATTTTAAAACGTTTGTTCAAGGCCATAGTATCTATTAATTATTAATGACAAAATTTCAGATAAGCCTAAAAGGTTTCACTACACGTCTGCGATCCATAACAATAAGAATATTTTGGCTATTGATATCTTTGAAAATCTTGATTGATCAGTGAATTTACTGATACGTTTTAATTGATAACTAAGTAAAACACTCACTCTTATTGCTCTGAGGACACGAGAGGTGGAACAATCAAATACACAGACCATTCCTGCTGAGTCTTTGATTCTGGTTGCCCCATTATCCAAGCCTACTAGAAGCAATGGTACTTGGCCACACAGAACAGGAAATCGAGATACGCAAGTGACTTTATCATGGAATGTCCATGATGCTATATTTTCTCCAGTTCTGACATTCAGGACAACAAGACGAGGTCCACAACTTATCCATGCATACATTGTATCATGTAGAAAACCACCCAAGGGATTCGCTGAACCCTTGCATATCTGTGATCCAACAGGTGGTCCTGATTCTTCGCCACCTAAATTGTTTAAACGATCCCATATTGGTAGTTGAAGATCTATCACTTTGCGGACCTTTAACAAAAAAAATTAATAGCATAAATAATTAAAATTAAATATACATATAAAAATAAAAGTTTGCCAACGCACACAGTTTGAAATAAGTATTTTCTACTATATTATAATAAAAATAAATATATACAAAAAGAAGTAAAAAATTATTCAATTCACAATATCAACTCTGACTTCAACTTAATATCAAAGGTACACGTTGACGTCATTTCTAAACTAGCATGGGTCGTGAATTTATTACGAACTTAAGCAAGAAATAGAAATAAAGAATGACAAATATAAATGTACAAATACCTCACAATGCGTTTCCTCCAGCTCTCTCATATTTCAAGAAGTATTTCTAACTTGCATTGATTCCACAAAAAAGCATTGATAGAACCAATTGGCGGAAAAAATCCTCAGGTTATGTGCAAGCCGAGTTAAAATAATATCACAATACGAAAATGAAGTCTTACAAAACGAATTTAAATCATTAGCATTTGAGATATTACTTATCGGATCTATTTAAAGACGATGTAATTTCAAGACTTATCGCGAAAACGTTAATGGAATTTAATTACTTTAAGACTCGTGTAACCATTTTAAAACTGCGAACATAATCATGAAGTACGTTAGACATCGTTGCCAACACTTTAAAATCAAAAGTGTCATTTAAACTTTTCCAATAAATTAAATATTAAACATTATTTGTTACATTCATAATTATTCATTGTATTATTATAATTCGTTAAATAAATGTATCAACATATTTGATAAAAAGTCTGCTTTAATGTTTAAGCCAACTATAATTGCACTGTGAAATGAATCAAAATCCGAGCATGACTACCAATATCTTATTCAAATGGTCTGTACTTGATCTATAAAAAGTTCTTCATTTAATGCTGAAGAGTTTGGACATCGTAAAAGATACGCGATATGCAATACAATAATCATGTTGTAGAAAATCTATTCTTATTATAAAAGTAACAGGAACGACTTTTGTAGGCGTAAATGACGGTGAAGTGTTTAATGCGCGCGCAGTTGTTTCATCATCTCTAGGACGCTTGTCTTGTGCGTCTTGTTGAGGAAATTTATTGTTTTCTGAATTAATATTGTTATATTTTATTTAAGCAACATGGATCTCTTAGGATCAATCCTGAATTCGATGGATAAGCCACCTTCAGTGAGCGACAAACAAAAAGAATTAATGAAAAGTCAGTTATTACCTAACCTTTGTTTGTACTTCATACTCCAATATGAACTTGTTGTATAACTTTTATGGATTATTTACTTGTGTAGAACAACGCGAGGAACATCAAAAGCGGCAAAAAATTGAAGCAGAGAGGCTCAAAAGATTTCGAGAAAAGGTGATTCTCTAAATATTTAAAATATTCTTATATAGTCGATGCTGTTTCTCATTTTTGTGAATAAAAGCATAGATCAGTTTTGTTATATACATTATTAAATGGTATCATTCAGGTCGAAGAAAAAATGAATAAGTTTATCCAGGATGATTCTGTGAAGCAGTACAAATTTCCATCTATGGATCAAGTTCACAGAAGTATTATGTGTGTATAGCTGAATATTCTTATAGTCCATTAATTATTAATTAATGAATCACTGCTGAAAATTATGATCTTGCAGACACGATGTGGCTGAAGTAGCAAATGTTTGGGCTTACTCGTTTGGTGAGGAAGGGATTGACAGATACATAATGATCTTCAAGAGAGAATATGGTCCTTCCGAGGATCAGCTTAATGCTTTGCGCAGAGGAGAGGAATGGAACGAACAGATAGCTAAGAGACTAACAGAAGAGCGAGAGAGACAGGCCAAGGAAGAGGAAGAGGCCGCTAAATCTAGAAAGCGGAAACAAGACTTTGTCCCCAATTCAAATTACAAGGATAAATACAAGCATCTCATTGGAGAAGAAGCCGCATTAGAAGCAGCAAGAAAAACTGAGGCCAATAGCAGTTATGGCTGTGGTATGTTATTCTAATTTGTGTAATCCCTACAATATAGTAATTGTCTATATTTTCCAGTACCCAGTGAAAATAAGAAAGATCAGCGGAGTATAGAACAAACTTTGGCAGACATTCGCGCTAAGAAGAAGAAGTTGGAAGCAGCCAATGCAGCTGCTGACTCTAAGGACAATGAGCAGAAATGATCCCCCTATTTTTTAAGGTACTTCATGAATTAGAAAATTTTAATTCTATATCATACTGTAAATATTTAATTAAACAGTACCCTATAAGAATTTTGAGATGTATCAGAATGTCAACATGGACCCTGTAATAATTGAATAAGTACAATAATAATTTTTGTTATTTATATCACGATTAGTGTAAGTAACAATAGATTTGTTGATAAATAATTGAATTAGAAGTAATAAATAAACATTGTTATGACCAATCATAAGAGTCTATATTCCTCATAAATATTTCTAACTTTTGTGAGTACACAAGTCATATTCATATTTATCAATTTTAACAGTCAAGTCTCAGCATGTATAATGCTATACACAAATAATAAATCTATTAAAAAGAATCAATATCTTCATAATTCTCAATTATATAGTTTGATTTTATGCTATCACATCTCAAAGGTACTCCGTAGTTGAGTATTTCTGTACTGAAGTTCTAGGTGCTGGTTTTGGTTTCGGAGTAGACACAGGTTCAAAAACAATCTGTTCCTTAAGCGCTACTAATTTAACGAACCGACGACCTGTAGCACCTTTGTACAATTCCAATCCACGCTCGATGATCACATCACGAACATACGCAGCATTGTCCTGGACTAATTTCCTCTAAAAGATATAAACAAAAATGAACACGAGAAAGGATAAGATCAATTAACTAGTTATTATAAAAATACATAAGAAACCCACCTCCTGTTTCAGTTTTGGATTTGTCAATGACAGCGTCAAGTGCTGCACCTGTGTTCTCATAACAGACACAAGAACACTATCAATAGTTGATATCAATTCAGGCGTCGCGACGCTCAAGCAATCCTCAAGGAGTCCAACATAAAGCCTTGAAAAGGCAAGAGTGTTGTTGGTCAACGATATCCAGCAATCACTGGTAAGACACAAGTCGGGTATGGGGATACCAAGATCTTCAAATTCTACTAATAGTTTTTGTAAATTCTGACTGGATTGAAGATTAGATGGACGCCATGTATCTTCTGCAGCGCGAACCTTAACAGCATCGACGTATTTTTCGCCTGAATCCTGTAGTGCTCTGGTTAGAGGAGATCTTAGCTGACCATCCAATTGGTACCGGAAGTCAATGCCCAGCTGCGTCAACTGTACAAAATTAAGATAAGGTACATTGGGTAGCAAATGTGCTCTTCACAATGTCAAATCATTACCTGATCGCAATGACCTCTCACTGCTACGATGCACTCAACTAGAGTGCTGATTGACACTTGTGGAATGAAAACCTGTTTTATTAGATGGGATGTCAAGTGTTTGACTTCCTGACTGCACCAAACTGCCAATCCTGTAATACAAGTAATATATTTTCGGATAGTGCGTATAATATTTAAATATTAATGGTTTGGATTATTGTATTTACCAGATGTACAATTTGCGTTTTGGGGAAAGATCCTTAAGAATTCACGTGCCATTTCTACCATATTGCTGAAAGCTATTGCACTCAGTTGCTTCACGTATGGTATTGTGGCGCCTTCTCTCTTGACTCTCTTTAAACGCGCCTTCAGGGCGGCACTGCATAATCGCAGAAATAATTGACATGCCTGTGCACTACGATCAAGCTGAATCAGGAGTCTGACTGCACGTCTGGCACTTCTTAAGCCACCTCCTTGAAGAGACTTTGATTCAGAACTTAATTCGAGTTCTTTAGTGAGAACGTCTACCAAGGATTGACCCCTGTCATTCACTTTTGATTTTATGTCAGATAATTGTGGTGTAGTCTGAACTTCGCTTAGGTATGCTTTTGCTTTCTCGAGGAGATTATACGCCTCCTCGAAGTGGCGTTGAGCTATACAGGAATCTAAGTCTTCCGTTACCTCTAGTAACCACTCCGGAAGAGGTTCCTGATACTCCATTTCAGAGGTATCTTCCATTCCTGGAAAATGAATTCATTGCATAGCACTATTAATACAACAAAAATTCAGGTCTATTTGCAATCTTACCTAAAGTTGCTGAGTCTAGCGACATTGAACGTGATGGCACAGTCACTTCCTCTTTTGATTGATTCTTATTGGAAGCCTCTTGGTTATCTTGTGTTAATCGTGCTTTTTTTGCTTGCTCGCACTTATCCAACCATTCTTTCTAAGTAAGAGACAATTAGTTTAGTGCCATATATAGATATTTATTAGGTGCTACATAATTGAAAAAATCATTAAAACCTTGCTCGTTGCTGATGCACACTGGAAAACTCTGGTATCAGGAAATGCAAGAAGTTTGAATGCCAATTTTACTGTCCCCAAGTCTCTCACATTTACTACAGCTAGACTTTGCAAATTATAGACAGCCTGCATTTTATATCGTGGTGGCCCTCTTCGTCCACCAGTTGCCAGCCAAGATGCAATCATTAGGATATCGTTAAATAAATATGCATGTATTCTTTTTAAGGGTGTACCCTCCAAGGGGTCTAATTCCAACAGTGACCCTTCATGCAAGCAAACACGACCAGGAGTCTCAACTAAACTCTGTCAGGAAACTAAATGTTTAATCATCCTTTGAGATTTTCATTAAATACTTATAACTAACCATAGCACCCTCCACATTCTCTAATATTTGTACTAGTTTCTGCTTTTGCTCCTCCTCCTTGGAAATTGAATTGTTGGAACTCTCTTCTTGCGACTCTAGCACATCTTCAAACACTACTCCTGTAGCTCTAGTTGTACCCAGAGCACCGAGTAAGGATCTTTGTTCACCGAGTAACTGAGAAAGTTGATACATCTCGCTTTCAAGATGAGATATTTCCTTGGCAGTTTCAATGAATTGCATATAATTCTGATAAACATTGCGTTTAAGTTGTGCAGAAGTCTTGTCCGAAAGCTCTTGAATTTTCGCTCGTTGCAATCTAAGCTCATCGGCACCAATGCATTGGGCACTAAGATCCTTTACGACTAAAAAAAGTTAGAAACGAATTTTTTTATGTCATAACCCAATGAAAAAATGATGAAATTCAACAAACTGTCAAATCTGTTATCAACATACATTTCTCAGGATTAAAATCCTTTGCAGCAAAACTCTTGGCAAGCGATTCAGCCATTGTGGAATCTTAATACAGATGCTTTTCCCCCAATAAATCGCACAGAAGCGCAAAAGCTATTAATTACAAATATTCAAGTTATTTATGAGGAGGATACAAGATTGACAAGGATTGACACCTTTAAACAATCAATGACTATAACTTTTACAGAAGGAGAACGAGGACGTCAAAACCAGAGATGAGTGGAGAGATGCACAACGCTCCGGTTTTAAGCCATACCAAAAGCATGGCACTAAAACGTAGCGGCGAGTCCGAAATTAGAATTATTTTGTGATCATCGCCTCCATCGATAATGCGTATCCCGTCGTAGCCGAGCTGAACGTAATCACGAACGTGTAGCTTGGCCGGCAGAGGTTTTCCGCAACTTACCGATGCTTCCCAGAGCAACTC
>JARQTJ010000733.1:609232-674563 GCA_030142635.1 Trachelus troglodyta
ATAGAACGAGGCTGCTCGTCAGATATTGCGAAAATATTTTTTTTTGTAATTTTAAATTCGAGTGCACAGTGTAAGCTTGATAAGATTTACTAAGAGAAAAGCCAGCCGATAATGCGTATCCGAGCTGAACGTAATCACGAACGTGTAGCTTGGCCGGCAGAGGTTCTCCGCAACTTACCGATGATTCCCAGAGCAAACCATAGAACGAGGCTGCTCGTCAGATATTGCGAAAATATTTTTTTTTGTAATTTTAAATTCGAGTGCACAGTGTAAGCTCGATAAGATTTACTAAGAGAAAAGCCAGCACCTCATGCCTGCCTGCGTTAAAGAGTGCAGCGCTCAGTTTGAATTTTTTATTCCTCCAAGTAACTATTCAAGTCCGGTGCTTTTGTCAGCTCATTTTAATCCCTATTTTGTAATTTGTCAATAGGATTTGATGCACTCTTTATAGTAGCGATAGCAATACCCCCTTGCAAGATTAATTGCATATCGACTTTGAAGTTGAAATCCCATACATATCTCCTCTTGGTGAAGTGGTGAAGCTTTTTGGAAACAATAAGGACGTCTTTGGACAATTAAGGAACAATATGGTAAGCATTGAAAGATCACTTTAATATATATATATATATGTATATATTTACACAGACAACAATGCGTTGTTAGGATGGAACGATCAACAAGATTCTTAATAAATTATTCATTATATTTGTATTCTCGACGTACATAATCGTACATATTCGCACAATTGTCCCTTAACAATAATTAACGTGCAACCCGACGCAAGCAGCACGAATGTAACGGAAAGAAAAGAAAAAGAGGTGAAAAGATAAAAAGAGAAAAAAAGAAAACAACGAGCACGATAGCGTAGTCGGAAGGGTACCCTTATAAAATTATCTTGCTCTAATTACACTATGGAATGTTGTCTCTAGTTACGCACGCTTTGAATATCCCGCCTGCATATTTACAGACGACTCTTATAAGTAAAAGACAAGTGATCACCAGAAGACACAACGGGGATTCCCCGGTGATCCGCAATTATTAGTTGTGCCTGTGTAAGTGTACATAATGCATACGTATACGAGTATATCTGTGTCCCTTTTTGTATACATATTAGTGTGTATGTGTTCTTGACAAATTTGTACTTATAGTAAATCCTGAACCACTTTCGTTTTGACTGGACAGAGTATCAAAGCCGACCGGTCGAAATAACAGTATTAATTAGGCGTACGCGAATCAGCATTATTATCTACAGTGATCCTCTTGTTATCATTTTTCTTCAATCTTCTTTAAACTTTTTTTTTTAAATCTATTTTGCTTTTTCTCTCGTTCACCTCTCTATTAAATCACACTTGTTTGTTCTAGAAACTTAGTTACTCTAATAGTTGCTAATTAAACTCGACTTCTTGGCTAATTATTTAATTAATCTACGTAGGCCCTTTTGTTCGTCGCTTAATTTTTATCTACAGGACGGCACGTGATCCGTCTCTTTTTTGTTACCCTAGAAAAAGATATCGCTATACGCCAACGAGAGATATATGTATATATATATGGTCGTGTTACAAAGTTCACGTTGATTTCGAATGGCCCCAATCTGTAACACATAATTTAATCATATCGATTAAGGTCACTGAATATATTTGCTCTCGTTAATGTTACATTATCCATACTACTTACCGATTGTGGAATTGCTTTGTCGTTTTTTTGTATGCTTAAACAGTATTAAGACAATTTTTTGACGTTTTATGTTTCTTGCCTCCTCTGTGTGTAAATGTGTGCAGCACTCACGCACAGGTGGCGAAGTGACGTCATGAAAACTCTAAGCACGTAATACACACGTGCTATACCATCTTGGTATTTTACATTCTCTTGTTTTGAACACCCTCATCGTGCTCGGGGGTAGGAGCCTCTCATCCTCTCAAAGGTTCAAAAGTCTGCGCCACTTGGTACTCTTCTATTCATTTCTACAATTAGCATGTGTTAATTAAGTGTTAATTGTCATACCGGTATTGTCAGCGTAGCTCAAGGATACTTTTTAATCAATCTTATAAGTATACTAGAGCCTTGCCTTCTCCTCGGCGATGCTACTGGTCGACGGCATCCTCTGCGAGGATTCCAATCTCCTTCGTCTTTCCTCGATGGCTTCTGTATCTAAACTGACTGCCGTTTGCATAGTCTGTGTTACCGATGCGTTCACGTGACGTGTTTTAATCAGCGGTGGATTACGTGATTGGGGCACCGCGAAAGCCCTCCTCAGAGCACCCCTAGGTGGCGATGGCGGCGGATATGATATACCTGAAGAAAGGACTATTAAGGACAAATTCGAGATTGGAACTAGGGTTCACTGTGGGTGCTAGTTCGTGACGATGAGTTATTTAATATTCAAAAGGTCAAGTTCATCGGGTTTACCTCGATGTCCTGGTGACAGTAGAGTGTCCTTGCTCTTCGTGATCTGCGGCACGATCAGAAGAGAGTTTGGCGGTGTTGGTGAGACAGTTGACGTCTGTGGTGACGTCGCCAGGGTCAGGTTAGGTAGAGACTGACCTAGAGATGAGTAGGCTGGTACTTGAACACTCAGAGTGTTCGGTGTTGGTGATTTGCACAGCAAGGATCTCCTGTGTCAACGGGAGAGAATGTTCTAGATACACTCTGGAGTGTTTTTGTAGGTGACACACTGGCTTACAATGAGATACACTTTGTAATGACATGCAAGACGTCTAGCCTCTATGAGGCTCGTCAAGAGCGTATGGGATAGAAGCAGAGGATGCATTGAAAAACAAAAGAATAGCAAGCATAATGCAGAAAAAAAATAAAAATGCATAATCAACTCCCACGTTGTTTATTAAAAGCTGCTTGTGCTTATCAATCGGCTATATACAATACATTTGAATTAATGAAACAATTAATTATGAAACTCTTCTCTTTACTTTCAGACTCCTTGTTCAGGACGCATGCGCGTTTGACTCGTAAACTCTTTTTATAATTCTTTTCTAGCTGACTCTTTCAAGAACTTCGTACAGACGAAGAAGAAGAAAAAGCGAGAGAAAATGACGCACGAGACGTATAAAACGTCGGCACTCGACTAGGCGGGTCGTTTTACGTGCATAAAAAAGTGAAGGATGCTGCAATATCCGGTCTAGAATTGTTCACCTGATTTGCAGCGGTCTGTGGTTATGACCTGCTGCTATATCAGCACCCTCCTCTGAGGAGACGCTAGATGCACGGGGTGGTTCGCTGGTCTCGACGCTCACGTTTCTACTTTGATTGTAGCTTGGTACGAAACTGCTACTTCCTGGCGAGACACCTTCCATCTCCATGCTTCCGCTGCAAATGCAAATGCTATGTTCAATAGATGGTAGGAATGCGCTTCTTGGGTCTTATAAGGTCCAGGGTACTAAACTAAGGGTAGTCGGACTCAGAGTGAAATGAATAGGATGATCTCAAAGCGCCAACACAACAGGGGTTGCTAATCCAGAGTCAAAATCAAGCTAAAGATTATAAAGAACCGGTTGTCTGAACAAAAAATTAGTTCCGGATGAATATTTATAAGAATTAACTTGATTATGATTCATGTAAATTTTTCGGGATTTTGAAAACGTTTCCAATTGGGTCGCGCTCATCACAGTTTTTACATTTTTCTTATACCCTCTTGACAGTATAAGATTACTGTGTGATAAGATCATGATCACTATTCTTCTTATCACTATTCTACTTATGAAATTAATTAAAAAGTCAGAATAAAAATATGACACATTGAAATTTAATTAGATTCATTACCTGTCAAAGTCTCTGTGCCGGCTTCACTTGATTAAAACACAGCTGTACGATTATTATATGGAATCCTAAGGTGAATACAAACCTATGACTGTGCGCCAGGCTGCTAACACGAGAAGCTCTGCTACTTCCACGTGGAGTCCTGGGCATCCCCTCACACTCTTCCGTCTCAAAATCTCCATCACCCAAGTACGTGCTGGCTTGTCTACTGACCAGCCCCAGGTTCAAACCACCACCCAATGGCGGTACCTTCATCAGAGCAAATTGCTGCTGAGCCTTCCTCAAGGATTCCATCCAGGACTAAACAAAGGACCACATATCTCACGTGATTAATTATCCTACCTAGCGCACAAAATTTCAATACGTTAATTGTCTTTTACCTTAGCCAGTTTTGGTTCCCCAGCACTGAGAATCAGGGCAGCTGATGCTGCTCCATATTCATTAAGATAGACCAACCCAAGACTGGATGGTTCTTTAAGTTCATGAACTCGGATACGATCAACGACGTAAGGTTGACGTATAACCTTTAATCCACCTCCGGCACTTCCGGTGGCGCTGCTCGAAGACGCTTTCTTGGTCGAGGGCTTGCAGATGAGCAGCATATCCGTCAGGAGGAGTACGTGTACCTCCGTCTGGAAACGAGCCTTCTTATCGATCCAGTCGTTCAGATCAATACATTCGTGGCGTCCATCCAAAAAGTAAAAACTTAAAAACTCATCGAAGTTAGTTACCTTGCTGGTAGCAGCGTCCCGTAGCTTAAGGTCACCCTCGCGCAGAAGCGTCCTCAAGGACTCCTTGGGACATCCTGGCATCGGCGCATTGGTAATGTCCAGACTACTGTGAACCCTAACGAGTTTCTCAAGTTCCTCATCTCGAGACTCAACCACGTCGTAGCTTTCCAAGCGGGAAGCTGCGCTGGCCAATCGCGCAGTTTCCTCGCTTCGCCTTAAGGCTGCGTTCACAGATGCCACAAAATTGTCCACTGATTTTATCTATATCCAAAAAATATTGCTCTTATCGCTCCTATCCAGCAAGATCAGATCCACGTGTCACTGTATTCTTACCATCAGCATCAATTCCGCACGCTGCTCTTCGTTCTCTGTATTCTTGTGTACCGCCTTTAACAACAGTGAGTACTTGGTGAGTCTTTGCATAGGCTTCACCAGGATATCCAGGAGTCTCAGGCGATTGCAGTCCTTCTGCGTCTCGCACCACTATACGAAAACGAATGACTGCGTGTAATCAGATTCATCAATATCACAATGATCCAGTGTCCACCTACCACCAGGTAAGCTGTGAAAAGTTCATTGTCGTTCAAACGATCCCTGCAATACTGCTGACACCTACTCTGCTCAGCACAATATCTGGTATAGGGAGCAAAGGTTTGCTCAAATGTTTCAAACCCATGAAGAAGATGACCAGGATCAAGTGGCTGTCGAGTATTTCTAGAAGCGTTCAACATGCCCAGTAGATGCTCGCTCCAGAAATACCGATTAGCCGCATAGATTGCTGGTATGTTACTGAAGAGCTTAGTACGGTCGACCTCGTTCAGGATATTCGAGGCTTGCAGACTACACAGACAAGCCATAAAGAGCTGCGAGAAAGTAAACAGATTATGATAAATCACCCACTTTTATATACATTAAAGCCAAGCCATAACACTCACGTCTGTCACGACCTTAAGCGTTCTTATGTACGCGACTTCGGTCTGCGCCAATTCCCACAATGCGGTTTGCTGTTGTTGTTGCTTCTCTGAGAGAAGATCTGAATTATCAACGATGTCGCGCCAATCCTCTTCTATCCTGTACAGAGCTGCAGGAACAAGAGTTCTAGTTTAAAGCCTCGTTCATTCACCAATTCTCGATACAAAATTAATTTTACAAACCGTCCTCGTTCACTCCCAAGTCGTAAGGTAGCTGCATATCCGGCATTAAGGGGACACCATGCTTTGTATATATTTCAAGCTGCTCCACCAGCGACTCCATCTTTGTGCCTTTTGTGTTCGTAAAGAATCCGCTCCAGCGCTGCTTACTGGCTTTGAGTCCTGCAGCCCCAGCAGAACTCTTACCGGAAGCAATCGCGGGTCCGGTTCCAATTTCCGAGTCGACACTAGAGTCCTCTGTGGAGACGCTGAAGAAGCGTCCACTTCGACCTCGATAGCTCTGATAAAAGAACAAAAAAATTAAATTTCAAAACAGCCCTAAAGTTATTCAAAATACATTCGCTATCAATGAAAATGGTGGATTTCGACAAAAATAGTCAAAAATCAGATATTCCTTTTAGATACGATACATCGACGCACGAGCACATCGCTTTATGTCCGGTTCACACGTGATTCACCATGAATAATTCAAGCCCCTTCTCCCCCCACGACCCCTGCCCGTTCACCGAGAAATACAGCTAGGGAAGTATTGTCGTACATTAAAACCGTTTTTAACGCTCGGTTTTGCATTTACAGCCGTGTCCACAGTTTCATCCCCTAAATGTGTAAAGGCGTAAATTTTATTTGCGACTATAAACGAAATAAATAGGGGCGAAAAATGTTGCGCGCTGCAAACGAATGCATATACACGTCGACGCGTTTTGCAATTTCATATGTGCAGAGTAAAATTGCAGACGCAACTGCATATGCACGACAATCTTGATTGTGCCATGTGAACGTGCATTAATGTGCACTTCGTTTTACTGTCAGTATAACTGATTCTCGTCCAGTGGGCGTCGATGGTGCGTATGCATGCATCATTTCTATGAATTCAAACGCGACGTATGTATCCTACGTATACAGGGTGTACTAGATTAAAATACGAACGTATGTGCCAACATATGATTTTGCAATGTCCAAAGTTTTTATTGTATATTTGACAGGTGGCGGTGTAGATAGATAATTATTTTCCAATTTTTGAACGAAGTATGCTATCGATTAGTAATTGCGTTTTAGTACACAGAAATGAGAATTATACATTCGAATTTTTTTGTACACCCTGTATACATCCCCAATCCTATATGGAACATTGTAATATATTTCTGGTAGACTCAGCGGGAACGTCTGGCAAGTCATCCAGGCTCGATGAATCATATTGCCATTTTTCGAGAATTCATATATAGGGCGATACACTTTTGGAAGGAGTACAGGAGGTGGAAACGTGATACTGTTATTATTATACCGTAATTAATTCGTGACATGACGTAATAACGATCTTTTGATTTTCAAATTAATTTTCTTTTTCCCTTTTGCTTTTCTTTACGAATCCTTTTTTAATAGTCAACAAATGTTTCGGACAGGCTATGGGACGGCTGGTAGGTGGTAAAGATAAAGGGTGGCTTTTCAGGAAGTGAGCTCTAGGGGTGGCAGAGGATAAGGGAAGGGAATCTACACTGTGGAACAATAGAATCGAATCTGATATGCCAGATCCGTTCATCCTCTTCATCCCCTTTATCCCGTTTATCATGTTCATCCTGTTCATCGTACAGTGTTCACTTTCCCATACGACTGCATAGCACTCTGTTAATCGCGTACCACCCCCTAGGTACAATAGGGAGATTACATCAACATTCTCTACCATACGTAGGTGGAAAATCAGTCACGTGTCTACAGAGTAAAAATAAATATTTATCTTACGATAAAAATTCATTTAAAAATTAATTGACGATAGTGCTTTATTATTCTATAATTAATTATTATTATAAATTATAAATTATAGATTTGTACTCACCCCACTAGCCTTTCGCAGAGAAACATTCTGGTTACTTTTTTGACTGGCTGATCTTGAATTCACCTTCTCGTCCTTGGCTATAAAATGAAAGGAAGAGAGTGAGCAAAGTAATAATAATAATTTATTTAAAAAATAATTATTATCAATTATCAAATTATCAAGGATACAATTTGATACGACCCAAATTTATTTCTTCGACTCTTATAGTACATATATACCCAACCCCTAACATTGTTAACCCTAATCGATCAATGAGATTCATACGAGTGAAGAAAAATTCGTGTCCACCTTAGCCATTTCTCATTGGTCACACCCACGAGTAGTATAGATCGTTATCATAATGATCTATATATATCATCCCCTTATCGGACATCAAACTGAAATTGATTTATCCATAAATCCAGACTATAGTGTAACTACGTAATGAAGTTTGAAGCCGAAAGAAAGAGTTAAATCTCAGCCCGATAACATCGTAAAAGTGAATAAACGCTCATGACGACGCCCGGCGTCGTTTTCAGAGACGTCCTTTAATTTTCGCATTTACAATTTATGATCTGTGAAAAATTCTTCAAGATTCAATCATTACTTCATCGCCTCCATAGAATGAGTATCCGACCCTTAAAGCGTCGCAGACACCGACGCCCGGCGTCGCTCGTTAACCCGATGGCGGAGCCAGTGATAAAAAAATTCTTGGTAAAAATTTACAAAATAACGAAAGCACTACTATCCGGCTTTACATGCACACGAGTGCCATAGTCCCACAGTACAGTATATAATGTTGCAGCTGCAGCCCTTATATACGCTGCAACTCCATCCCTTAGATACGCTTCAGTTGCATCCCCTTTTACATTCAGTCTACCGTACTCTCACGTTCTATATCATCCGGAATAAGCAAAATTTCATATAAGAAACGCGGCGAACTCAGCCTCTCGTCCAACCCCTCTTGAATAGAATAGAAGGGAGAATTTCTTCAAGCAGTAAGGATAACGACGATATATATATATACACACACGAGTTTGCGCAACAACCCCTTAATTAGGCGCGAGTAATTCTCGCTAATAATTGAGCTACAATAGACGTCATTGATGGTAATGGAATGAGAAACGCTTCGCGGAAGTTGTATCTAAGGGTTGCGGGGGGAGGGAAAGGGGTGGGCGGTGGGGCAGATATAAATATATGGTTACAGGTCGTGGGATCGAGGAAATTAATCAAAATCTACTTAGGTATTATAAGGGGGTGGGTTCTGACAGTGGAAGCTTGCTAGATACGTATTGGAGGATCTGCGTGTATATAGGGGAGGAAGGGGTGGACTCCTTACTACCCTTATAACACCCTCGACATGTTGTAAACCGATCCCAACGGCAATTTCATTAGTAATATATCGTACGGAAATGCGACGCGTAGCGTCGGGACGCTTTGCGTCTTTCACTCTTATCATGAACAGTGGTAATCCTCTCCCCCCCCTTCCTCTCCATCAATCGTAATTCCTGACGCACGTTTCACGTCTAATACCTGTTTGGTTCGTTGTGACGTAGGAAGGGGGCGGGGGTGGGGATGAAAACCTATCTGGCTTATTAGATTTTTGTTTTGGGGATTATCTGCTTTTTTCTTAATTATAGTATTATGGGTTGAAATGATCGATAATTGAGTTAGGGATAGGATCGTTAGACGAAGGGTGCTTTCGTCCCCTTGACTTTTTTTTCCTATTTGACATACTTTTTAGAATTTTTTTTTTTTCATTGATTTCGACTCTCGCTGATTGGCGGTCTTTAATGATCCTTGGGCTTATCCTATTTTTTGGTTTTCAATTCTGATGGCTGTAGAGTGGTTTTTTTTTGTTGGTGACCCTTGAGTTTTTATAGATTGTTTAATGGATCCCTGATACGCGGATTGGCTGAATTTTTTTTTCTTTCCTTGAATGCAGTCATTTGTGGGTTTATAAGCGGGTTCAAAGGTCATTGTTCGGCGGGTTTGTTCATAATGAAAAGTGTCGCACAGTTGGATTTAAGTTTGAGGATCCGGGAGTTGTAATCAAAGGTATTAGATACTCGTAAAGCCAGGCGTAAATTAAAATTTATGCGTGAATTATTGCGTCACCGGACACGTGGATTTTCGCTGGATCAATTGTTAAAGATCATTCCGTTGGATCAGACGTGTTTAACTTTTGGGATCTAGGACTTGTAATCAAAGGTATTAGATGCTCGTAAAGCCAGGCATAAATTACATTATACACGTGGAATATTGCGTCACCGGACACGAAGTGGATTTTCGTTGGATCAAGAACAATGATCTCAGCAGGGATGCGCGGTAATTAAAGGTGACAATTAAATAGGCACGAAACGATGGATTTAATGGAACGATAAAGCAGGGATATTTCTATGGTTAATACATTGATACGGGTAACGAATTTTATATGTGGTAATTACGGCTTCTGGGTTGGGGGAGGATTTATCCACTCTTTGGTGAATTAAATAATGCTATAAAATTTTTTAATCATTTAGCTCTGTTCGGTACATTTCGAACCAGGATGATTTTTAAAGATTTTTAAGTTTTTAATATTTAGATAAGAATCTGATAGATCGCGACTTTTATTTTCAATTATGAAAGTTATGAAAAGACGTTCTTTTAGACCGAAACGCGGTCAAAGTGCATTCCAAACCATTAGAAGGCTAATTACGAAAGTTTAATTAGATTAAAAAATTCCTGGTAATTGCAGATTTTTAAATATCTTCATCAGTGTGACTGGATAAAATTTAAATGTTCGAACATTTATAAGGTTTTTTAATGTACTCTATGAACGCGCTGAAACCGTGTCGTATTTCCAAAAACTGAACGTATAACGTATCAATTTAAATAATTAATCACAAATTACCTGATGGTATACGACGAACGGTGTTAATTAATTAATTAGGAGGATCGATGGTGAATAACTAAATGTTTAATTATCAAAACGGACAATTATTGAAATATTTAAATATCTTTACCTGTTACAGGAAATTTCACAGATCGTATTTCACCTGTATATTATTTATTGTTGGGAGTCTGAATTTCAAGTGGATCAATCCAGAATATGATCAGACATAAAATCACCGCTGTCATCTGTCTTGTTTAAGGGCGGTAAATTGATCTCCTTCAAAAAGATTAAAAAAAAACACTCACCAATAACACGAAGATGCTTTCCCCCAAGACAGGAAGTCTCCGTAGTGTAAATCGACAATGGGGTCGTTAAGGAATCCAAGAAGACGTCGACGCGTCCCAAATCGACGCCGCGACGCTCACAGACGCTGCCGAGTGCTTCTCTGAAAGACAATATGATAATAACATCAGTAAGGTCTAGGGTCACACCCGTTATATGGTATACGATACTGTATCATGATTTCTCGATATAGGACATTTTTATGGGGTTTGTATATGGATGAATGTAGCGGCAGATAGTAATATAAGGGGTGGCAAAAAAAAATAGTGCAAGACACGCACGACTTCTTGTATTATGGGCCATTTTCCCGTGAATAAAAATAAAATGACTTTTATTCCCACAATATTAAACTCGTGCGCGATTTCCAGTTTGACCGGTAATAAGTTTCTGGCCCGAAGCACGTTTCCGGTTAAACGTATATCTACCGGTGTAGCGATAATAAACAGTGATTATTATCACACAAGATATATAGTCAACAAATTAATATTTATATTGTCAATTAAATCATAAAACAGATTATGTCCAACAATTAAATATTTTAAAATAACGAAAATGACGTCATAGATCAATTTTGAAATTGAGACCGCGCGTCAAATGCACGTGGATTAAAAAAAAAGAGGAAAATGTGAATAATGACACTGGTTAAAAAATTAATATTAATTTTTTGCTCGATAATCAATAATCTTATCGTATAATTGATCAATTTTTTTCTCCCCAACTTTTTCAAACCCTGCAATAATATTTTATTCCAAATTGCAAATACATATTTTAACCTTTTTGGTAGGTTCGTGCTTCGTATTATACACCGTTTATATACCTTCGTATTATATACCGTTTGTCTATGACTTTTTTCTCCTTCCATTTACTCCTGGTTTATCGACTTTTCTCGCGAAACCGATCGCACATTTACGAGGGAGTTTTGAGTCAGATTCCCATGATAAAACACGGAAATAAAAGCTTGAATATAGAAATGCCTGAAGTACCCATTGGCCAATCGTTTTCGTTATTTTACTAAAGCAAATTTACGATTTGTTTCCCCTCTTATGTATAATATAGAGTTTAGGGACATCCGAGCTGGTACAGTTTGATGCAGTATTAATTATTTATTGCGAAAGAGAGTGAGAGAGAGAGAGAGTCCTTCCTTCATTTCGTTATAATTTTATCCCCAATGTAATTTATGCCAAAAAGTAACAAAGTCCGCAACGCATAATTATCAATGAACAAGAAAGTTTAAGCCGAGACGTGAAAACGTTATCTACTTTGAAAGCATAGCACTCCAGCGCCACTGTTGGCCATTCAGGGAACTATAAATAATACCAACTTTCAAAATACATTCCCAGAGCCAACGAAGAGCCAACACGAACTTTTAGGTTAGTTTTACTCTATATACAGTCCGTCTCTAAAATTTGACATTAACGCTTTGGAGAATTCTTTCTTTTTTCCTTCAAAATGCCCCAATTTCTTCAACCTATGTCTATACCTATGTATATAAAAACCCACGACCATTTCACACCTACACCAGCCTGGAAATAGGCAAGTGAATTTCACGAAGCTACCTAAAAGTAAGTTAGGAAGTTAAAAAAAAATGCAATTAACTGCGACTGTTAACCAGGCTTTAAACGTATTACGCCATTAGCACGCGTCACGCAATCTTTTACGAGAAACTTAAGGCGGATCCTCGAAAATTTTATCGCCTAGTCAACTGCGCGTCTGCCCGTATAGACGCATGTAAATTTTCAAGGATAATTAAACATCGGGTAAGCCACCCCTTTAACGGGGGATGTATGTAGGATGGAATAGCCCTTGTCAAATACATTACGCACCAGCGACTAAACGGTTTTCGCAGGTTCTATAAAATGCATATACAATATATATATATATATATATATACAGACACACACACGCGCGCACATACACACATATACATATATAGAAACATGAACCCGTATAAAGACCCATAACGTGTCAAGCAATAAATAGCAGGATAATACAAAGTAGGTACAACGTTATTCAAAAAAATTTGAAAATACAGTAAAAAGTAGGAAAAGGCAAATAAATTTAATTTTAAATTGTGGAAAAAAATATATTTTTCATTTTTCCCACATCCTCCGTTTGTTCTACCCAGAAGAGTACTACTAGAGTACAGGCAAGGCTATCGTTCACTCTCACACCATTACGTCAGCGAATAGAGGGTGAATTTCGTGGTCGCTGCTACTGTAAACAGGGCGAAGGGAAGACAGAGAGGATTTTTCGGATGTATTCTCAGAAAAATGACGAGGCTTCCTGGTATTTTTTATCAGTAATTTCGGGACCGCCTGTGGATTCCCGAATCACTATGGCTGATTCATAGAATCTTAAATCACGCAATGCCCCGTAGGTTTACGTACATCAATCAACCCTCGTGTTCGTACGACAGCATACCCACGCATCCCCTTCTTCGGCCATCTATACCCCCCGCCCCTCTTTCTACCCTCTGAAATTCATATACCACAAACACCCTTTGACATGCCCGAACTATAAAAATAAAATTACAACCCTAAAAATGTTGTAAATAAACTTTTCAAAAAAATAAAATAAATCATTGTTCGGGTAGTACAGAGATAAGTCATGCAAGGGTGGTTCCGTACGACACATATGTATGTGCGTAATAAATCCTGAACTTGCTTCAGGTTTGAAATATTCCATGAAACAGACCTCCTCCAGAGCTTTAAAATCCACCTGTTCTACTTTTTCACACAGAAAGGGTTAATGGGCTGGAAAGTATTCAGCGGATGCTGGTTGACGACTACAATGTTACGTGCTGAAAATGGTAGCTATTTATAAAAAAAGATGGTTTTTAATTCTTCTTTTGTAAATACGCATTCGCAATCGGCGGTCACGAATGATCGATCGATCTTTCAGGACCCACCCGGTATACGCTTACGAGGGCGTGTGTCGTGGAGATACATATGAGTGATACAACGACGTCAGACGACGACGATAGCCTCCCCTGAGTTTACCCGAGTTCAATGATATTTATTGAATTTCCATTCGCATTAACGCGTCATAAATCACGTCCAACGATTGACTCAAATTCTTCCGTCAGTTCATTCTAGAAGAATCCATCCGCGTTAGGCTCCTCCCATTCATTCCCTTTTCTGGGTCACGTGATAGATTTGTTGGAGAAATGGGGACGATTTGATTGGTGCCGCTATCTGGGAATTATTCGAATGAATTATTTAACTCAATCTGGGCTTAGTTGTCGGCTACGTCAAAAGTGCTGGTATTACGTAACCGGGTTGTAACGCGTAACGAGACTCTTTGAGAAGCTCGTGAAAAGTACGGTGGAAGGAAGGCCAATTAATTTAAGAATATAATTGGATATGTTACGTCATTTCCGGGGATAAATATCTGGCTTCTATGTAGACTGTCATGTTGTGTATGTCTTTGAAAAAATATATATATGAAGGTGGGAGAGAGGCTGAGCTTTTATCATCTTGAGGAAAAGATCGCTCTCAGCATCTTTACCACTTGTACCAAGTTCCCTCTAGCGGGAAAAATTCAATTCATCGAATTCCTGATTTCCATTATCGATACGAGCTTTTGGAAAAATTTATTCGCACCGCGACTAAAATCTTCCTTGCGATCGGACTGAATTTACGCAGTTATCGAGGGAGCAGCTGTCGATGAACAATTTTTTTTGTAAATCAAAAATTTCCATATCGCACGATAGCTCAAAATTGAGAAAAAGATGAATATTTTTTGGAAATAATTGTTATTTTCTGTGTAACACAAAAATTTCTAACACTTGGGTATAATTATTTTTGAATTTCAATTATTCTTTTGTGAAATAATATTTTTTATTTTTCACTAGCGACATCTATGATCTTTCTGACTGACTACTGCGTTCGTTTACGTCGTTATAGTTATAACGATCAGAGCTGATACCATAGCTACAGTTGGTTCTTGATAACTTTTTCCATCGTACCCCGTGCTCCAGTTTGAAATATGCTGCAAAGCATGGAAAAGTATTTGGTATGATATATGTATAAGGGGACGAAAATTCTTGGGATACTTTTTCACTATTTTATGATATAGGCACTAGGAGGGTAGGGCACATTGAGATAACTTCTGACTTGGATATGCGAACCGTGCCAAACGATAGCTTGGTAATGATATACGTATAGATAAGCGTCTAGGAACGCGATGCGAAATGACATGGTATTCCAGAATTGCAAAGATACATACATGAATAGGTTATATCCTATATGTGAAGGCTGTCCCGATAAAGCGACCGAGTATTTTGACTGCGGTAATACGTTCTAATGGGAAAGTAGTAGTAGTAGGGTCGCGTAAGCAGTCAGACGATTCAACCATTGAGTCAAATAGTTATATATGTATATATTTCTTATAAGCTTAAGCGACGACGACGTCCCAATGGGCATCCCTTAAATCCATCACAGAATCCACCCCATGTAAAATTAGATTTACGAACGCTCGGTGAATCTGCAATTTTGATTCAGTCCTTGAAGGAGTTTGAAGGGAGAAGAAAATAAAAGGAAAAAAAATGTATATATACATATATTGATTGAGCGGCAAAATGTCTTGCTCCATTTAGACTCCATTTTTTATTTTGTTCCCAATCTTTTTTTCACATTTTAAACAGAGAGGGCTGGTAAAATGGTGATTAATGTATAAAAAGGAATAATACCTCCATGCGCGTATGGGTATTGGGGAGATAAAGCGTCGCGACGCTGTACCGATCAGAAACGTGGATTAGGATTTGACGTCTAACCGGTGAAAAAGTGGGTCGAGTAGTTGGTAGTGCTGCGTCAGGTACGTTAGTAAGAAATTTTGTAGAAAAAAAAAACAGTGCTACCACTCTCGTGATGAAATATTCATTGGCTTGGTAATTTTTTAATTTTGAAAAAAAGGGAATATTTTTTCACGATTCAATGTTCGCTCGTGCGTTGATGTGGAGAATAAACGATTTTGATGTATATTAGACATAGAGGGCTATATCAGTTTAAAAAGTCGTCGTGGACCAATTCATTGATAAGATAAGACATGCGAAGAACGTTGTATATGTATGTGTAAAAAAAATTATAGCTGATTTTGAAAAAATTGAAAATCCCTAAAAAATCCAGAATTTCCCTTCTTTTTATCTGTATTATTTCCAAGAGGTCCAGTGCTGCCATCTTTGACACTTGATAAATCGAATCTTTGTATTTGGATATGTGGACGATTCTCAAACAGACGAAGCAGCTGGGATTCTGTTGGAACTCGAATTCTATTGGCTGTGATGGAAGACATGGGGAAGAGTCGATTTGAATTGGACGTTAAATAAAAAAGAGTGAAGTATGGTATATACCGGGTCATCGAGATGTAAAATTCAATTTCGATCAGAAAGCTTGAGTTTGGAAAGGGTTTAGAAAGGTAGTTGGCGCTGAAGGAGAAGGGACTGAAGTACGAAAAAAAAACTAATAGTTTAGGCAAGGGATGGAAATTGTGCTTCAAAAGTTTACATCCGGCATGATGCTGGGATTCGATGTGAATTTTATTTGGCGTGAGCCGAATCTGCTTTTTTTTTCACTTTTTTTTTCAGTGATCGAACGAAGCTTTCAAGCATACAAGCCAAAGCTTCGTTGGAGAAGCAAACAAACGAAGAATATCAGAGAGCAAGTAGTTTTCGTATTTAAAAGGTGATGGAGTAAAATTTTTAGCGGTACAAAAAAAAATTATAAAATTGGAAAAGCAATTAATATACTTACACTAAGTATGTTCCCTTGCTTGCTGGTAGAAATTCTTCGCGTTCCAGGGTATTGCCATCGTCGCCCACTTCGAAACTGACACTGAAGTATTCGCTGCTGGACACCTGTAATGTAAAAGAAAAATGAAAATGAACGTGACAAGAAGGTTATTGAATATTTTGAGATCGATAAAATTTTTTAAAGATTTTTTTAAAATTTTATGCATTTCGCTTATAAATAATAATAACAATAATTCCCTAGTAATTTTCATCATCACGTCACGTCACATCCACTTGCCAAACGAGGTTTTATTATCATAGCGTACTAAGGAATTTAATGCTGTTCAGAGAATCCCATAAACTTTGAGTTAGTTATTTATCGTTGATCTTGAATCAAAGTCAATTTTGATTTATTATCAATGAAATATACTACGTGGTAAAAATTCGACGTAAAGTATAAAACCATAAAGAGAATTGAAAATATTAATACTCATGGTTTCCGGATGGAAGCCGCGTCTGTGTTCAGCTTCGTGCCGACGTTTCGCAAACGTTTCAGTTTGCATCATCAGGGCTAGGAGGCTCCGATACTGCATCCAAGCCCTGATGATGCAGACTGAAACGTTTGCGAAATGTCGGCACGAAGCTGAACACAAACGCGGCTTCCATCCGAAAACCATGAGTATTAATGATAATATTGGCCGCAAAAGCCTAAAATCTCAAAATTGAAAATATATTATTAAATAGCCACCAGACACGTAGAAGATACACTTACTGAAGTAATTCGTGAACTTGTAAAAGATTACTAATGATCATCCCCTAATGGTTTGATTACTCAAAATCAGGAATCCAATAAATAGACACGTAATTACCGGGAATTGAGTAATTTCGAGAAGATTGAGTTTGACGACCGAGACTACACGTGATTTAGTACCAATACATATATATTCACCATGAAATACTGATGATGAAACATACACAGTGTACATAAAATTACCAAAATTACAAGAACGAGTAAAAATAGCGCTAAACAATAAGGATTGACAATATATAATTTAATTAATAATAATAAACTTTTCAAGTTTTTATCTACATTAAAATTGTGCATATATATACACATGTAGCTACCAGCACGTATTATACAAAAGGGACACGTAAAGAAGCCAATCGTAAAATCAAGCACGTTAATCGTTTACTCTATACTTGAGAAAGTCACGTAAAGGCAGTTACGAATTATATAACAGCACCCGTTATAAAATATTCGAGTATTTGGTACCAAGTGAAGTAATAAAATAATACAAATGGCAAGGATCGGCAGCCACATTGTTTACCAATAAGAAGAACGAAGAGAAGAAATGAAATTTCAGTGACCAAGAAAGAGAAAGAAAAGAGGCCAAATCCTATATCGAATACTCGTAAATTGAACCCAAGAATAATAAAAGAAGAGATCCCACGCTTGGAAATGCGCCATTAACGACCAAACGAAGGCGTACCAACCTCTACTATCAGTAAAACTAGATAACGTATCATAGTCCATATACAATATGTGTAAATTGTATAATGAAAATTTAAATATTATTTCATTTCAAATAACTCGTACGAAATGCAACTCTCAGATGTTGCACTTTGGAAAGTGCATATAAATGCATATAGTTCACTCCACGTTACTTCCAGTCCATGTTATGACAAATAGAATAAAAATCCACCTTTCTGTCGTACATGACAGTTTGGAAACGTATATTATATAAATATCTGCCATTCGTACGTTAAATCGTGGGTAAACATATTTTCTAGATGTTTCAACGTCAAGAATTTTCTGATAGAAATTTCACGCGTGCATGTGCATTGTACTTGAGATCATTTCATTGCATTGCTTTGATACCCGGTATATAGACTATGTTTTTATGCATACATATGAATGGTGTATATATGAATGGTATATGGTTTAAGAAAGACACAGAAAAGTTCGTTGAAGGTTGATAAATGGTAAATGGAAGATGGGAGATCATGTATACCCTTATATACTGGATATGTATATACAGGGTGGTTAAAAGGATAGATGGGAACCTGCTGGAAGATATAGAACGTCCATTTAGGCGGCTGGAACAGCGGTGCTTCTCTGTTTGCATAATATTGATTCGGCTTTCCGTTACAGCGCAGCTATCCGTCTCTATGGTTATAAAGGATCTGCTAGAACGAATCAACAAAAGGATAAGGTCCTTAGGATAGAGAGAGAAAGAGAAAGAGAGATGACAGTGATTTAATGGAGGAAAAATATCTAGAAAAAATGTACCGAAAGAAATACCCTAGTGAATCATTTTATATTAGAGTATCAACATATTTAGGACTTTCCCAAGGATAATCCTGGACGAGTATAACATTTTCAGCATCTAGGGATATTTAAGCTTCTGTCTCTGCAGTTATTACGAAGGTTATTTGAAACGTGTCACTGAGTACATTGCCGAGCTTTGTACCATCATGGGTCATTTACATGAGAACGAAGAGACGACGGGTTATTCAAATGAGCTGTAGTCGCCATGAAAATTCTTTCGTACACATTTACGTAATTGATTATGATTAACCGGTTGGTACCACTGGTTAATAATATTTTTGTAACATTTCATCCTCTTGTCGCCGCTGCTACTATTGTGCCTATCGGTACTTGAACTGTCGCAATTTTGTGACTAACCATTAATCTTCCCAAAGTCTAGGGACTTTTTACTATTCAACTTTTTTCTTTCTTCTTGGTAAGTCCTTCCTTTTTTCTTTCTTCACGCTTCTTCGAGACTTTAGCCAGGAGTTGGAGGCTTCCTTAAGGTATCCCCTAGGGCGGTATTGGCCATCGATTTCTTCTACCTTCGTCAGATGAAAATAATGTAGGAGGGCCGTTGAGCAGCGTGAATGATCGACGGAATATGCACCGGGCTTTACGAAAGTTATTGGTGTCATTTACATTTTCGTACGTAAGGGATGAACGAGTGGTAACCCCTTTTCTTTTCCTTTCTTCTTTCAGAGCATCCCCCTACTGATCTTGCTCCTGAAAAGATATACTTGGGCCTGAATAATTCTTGGACATTTTTTTTTATTATCTTCACTCGTCCCGACCTCCCTTTCTCCTCGTTCACTCATTTACCCACTTTACAGCTTTTTTACATCCATCCTGATACTTTTTTACGATTCTAGCTACCAGTGCACCGCTAGTGCCATCTTCTTGTGCAACCTTATTTCTTCAGGGTATCCGTAAAATCCAACGACGTAACCCTTAGTAGCTTCCATAAAATTTTCTTTATAATACAGTACACATGATAGATATTTGATTATCGCAGCAGTATCTTGTAGTGATAAGAATGGGTGTGACGTGACGTAGGATACAAAAAAATTTGTTTAACCTCAGACACTCAGAAAATAGTGAAAGTAACTAGGAAATTAGTCCTGTCCAGTTCCTTGCTTATCTCGTACGAATCATTTTTTTTTGTCAGGTTGCTACCACTGCTGGCGTATCCTCGTGACAGCCTTTTACTTATCATCTATTTTCACCCTACAGCGATCCCTTTGAAAGGGCGACTATAGCATGAGACGACTGTGAAACTTGTTATCAGGTTGCCCTTTCATCCCACCCCTGTCGCTTCTGACGAATTCCCAGAATTATGGATCAATGAATTTTTTTCCTTTTCGTCCTTTGCTCTGTTTCTTGTTTTTCTTCAATTTTCAAAAATTTTCTTCGTTATCAAGGTCCCAGCACACGTGGTCACTTGGCAAGGCTAATACGGGTTGAGGAGAGACATTTTCTCGTGAATGCCAAAAATTTCAGTGAATCATTGCATAGAGAAGAATTAGAGAAATCGCATGTAGTGATAATGTGGATCGATGGAATTTACATGAATTATGGAAATAAAAAAAGCCACGGTATTACAGTCCATTCAGGTTCCTCATTCCGATGCATACACTATTGCAGATGCACTTTACCGCAGTTGCATTACTCCCGGTGGGTTAAAACGCTTGGGAAATATCCCGCTGGGATATTTCAACAATTTCGTTTGAACGGGGTTGATCTGGCTGCAAGTGTTATGCAGGTGCATGCAGAATGCACTTTTGAAACCAGGATGGAAACTGTTGCAGCAGCTGCACTCGAAGGATGCACTTAACGATGGAAAAATGTCTGCGTGCAGTCGTCGACAAAGTGGACGTGAAGTTCGCGTGTAAAAGTACATGAAAATTCGAAAGGTAAAATTTGAAAAAAAAAAATGGCGTCAACTCACTTGGGAACGAGAAAGCTTGTGTCTGGTACGGTTGGGATGAACTCCATCTGACAATGAGGACGAGGGTGCATTTGGTACCAGAAGTCGAGGACTGCATTCTGTTCCAGTATGGGGATGCTGATGGGGATGATGATGATGATGATGGGGTGGCTGCTGAGACGAAGGCCCACCTGCTAGATGATGTTCACCAGTGTCCAACATACTCGTGCCCAGGGCGTCCAATTGGGTCAGAGACCTGGAGCGCACCTGGAAAATAAAAAGAAATTTATTTATTTAAAAAAATGGCTCGTAAGCAAATATATTTTCGTTGAATCGATAACTGAATTATTTTTATCGTACAGGAAAATAAATGCAATCGTGCAATTTTGCATGGTCCATTAAATTTTATTCGATATGAATGTTTTCCCTGGAAATGCAATTTATTTAACTAGTTAATCATGGTCGCTGGCTGGATATTGGAGGAAAAATATTATTCGTTCTTTGTCTTGCTTATACGACTGTAAAATATTCGGGATTTATTTGAAATTGCACGGGAAAGGGCCAACGAAATTTGTTCAGTTATTTTAATATATTCTAGGGGTTGTTTTCTGGTATCCTATATGGGAGAAGTCGTTTTAATTCTGTCTACGTAGGACACTGAAACATGCAGTATTTTGTGGAAATTAATAAAGGATGAGTATGAGATTATTGTAGGGGATGGTCAATTCTAATCCGTATAGGTTCATATACAGAGCGTACACAAATCCAAATTCCAACCCCTAAAGTGCAACCGCGCAATTTGAAGAAACTTGGTACATATAGGAATATCAAGACAATAGATGCAACTGACACTGTGAACCTCCAGGAATTAATTTACTTTGCGTGAAATTAATTTTCCAAAATTCTCGAGGGCGCCTTGAGGAATTTTCAAAATTGTCTTCACGCCCGTAATAACATACGGCAGATATCCAATTGTAATACACTGGATACTACAGAAATCGGGTGGTGACTTATAAAATTTCTCAAAATTTTCTACATCTTTTTTCATAATTAATAAAACATTTACTAAACTGCAAAAATTTTAAACGCTTATCCATAAAGTTGTACAAAACTACCCTTACGATTAAAGGCGATACATTTTCTACGGGATTTTACAAAAAAGTAACAGCATCCCTTTGGAGACTCGTGAATCGAATTTTTTATTAAAAAAAATTAATATAAAAAATATAGAATGCATCAGCTCGGTGAATATTAAAAATATATGTAAAGATATATTGATAAACATACTGAAATGAGATACGGTATTGACGTCATATATATTAAAATTGGGTTAATTAATAAAGGACGTTGGATATATTAAAATTTTCATATAAAACGCACGAGAATTTAATATTTGTTGGTAAACGGTGAGAGGTAGGAGGTGGGGAGGGGTGGGGGTAGGTGAACGAAGTTTCAAAGGTGGGAGGAGGACTGCAGTATTAATTTTCTGTATTTTCCTATAAAAAAAAAATACCGTACAGCTAACCAATATGAATTCTCCGCATATCTGATAAAAGCATGAAAGAGAAGTTTGAGAGTAGAGATTAATCTTACAAAGGAATTTACGCAATTTAATGTTAAAACAGGTAATAACTGGGTGGTCGAGGGGGTAAAAGTTAGTGAAAAACAAACTTTTATATGAATAAATATATATGAAGTATATATATACATCCACGATTCACGTTACATCTTTTCATACACGTAAATCGTATCTCGGTAATGTACCGAGTATATTAATATAAAAAGATTTCATCCCTACTTGAGAGAAATCTACCCCCTCTATATTGCAGCATTCATGCATATCGGCTTTCAGCGATACGCAAAAAAAAAAGATCCAGCATACGAGAGCAATATCCGAAATTGTCAATTGACAAAAAGCATCTCTTGCGAAAAAAAAAAAAACTTGGCGAATCAGGTCACAGATCTAAGGGAGGCTATGTCGATCGAGAAGCTGCCAAATGAAGAGATTCCTGGAACTCAAATTTCTCTCGTGTTTTGATATAGAAACTATAAGAGAAAAAAAATAAGAGGGTGTATTTGCGTGAAGGATGTATTGGTTCAAGAGAGAAAAGAATAGGAGTAAATAAATAAATGTACAAAAAACATCCCCTACCTTTGCTGTCGATGCAAACCCTATGGAAATATTAATTTATATTTTTTTTCAAAGAATTTAGAACAAACTGACTACGTCTGTACGTAGTGTAGAGACAGATTCGTCTGTATAGGGTAGTACGTGGATTTGCCATTAGGGGTTGATTCGTGGTACAGGATCTACCTTTTGGGGGTTGAATGGATATGTATGAGGAGTGTCAAGCAATCTGAATTGAATCTACCGAGGGTGATACACTCGAAAATGGTATAAAGAAAGAAGCTGCTTTCTGAATTGCAAGGGTTGAAATAGCTTGAGAGCCCTTATCAAAGTTTAATTAACGTAAACAACCCCTGTCGACCCTTGCTAGAGTAATAGCGAAGCTTTCTATTCGAAGAACCTTGAAGATATCTGTTACAGATGCCACCTCGCTATATACCAAAGCTTAAAATTTTACGTACGGCCCTGTATATACGTAGAGTCCTTGGTGAAATATACAACCCTTAAAAACTACCCCCTTATAAACGTGACATTTACTGTTCATTAAGGAATAGTTAATTCCGAGAACTGTTATATTCTCCTGCATTATTAATTTTTTTTAATTTCACACCCTGACGAAGTTAATATTATTTCTGGCGTATTTCAACCCTCTCTTTTTATCTCGTTCAACCCCTTTTTTAACACACGGTCGATATAACTGTAGTACAGTTATAAAATTATAAATTGTTTTGAAAATTATTTTAAAATTTTCAAAAAGCTTGCAAGTCGATGGTTGTGAAAATAACTGTTTTTTTTATAAAAAATAATTTTTCTTGTGCTTTTATCAAATATCGTCATTTTATTTTTTCCTTGTATGCCTTTTAACGTAATTTATTTATATAAATCCCATTTGAACATGAAAGGTGATAAATTACTCGCGTTAATTAAACAAGAACAGGTTACACGCTCTTGTTTTTTAATTAATTAATAATTTTACTTATAATTAATAGCGAGTGGGTGAATATTAATTATCGACATAATGGCCACGTCAGCGACAATTAAGTCCCCACCTTGAAAGTGATCCCTGCGGTTGACAGTCGACCATCGAAAAATCATTATTTTGCATTTCGCGGAAAAAGCTTGTTTATTTTTTCTTTAACGAAAGCCCACATAAACTACAAGCAGCGTTGTTAACGTCGTCAATTAGCGTCAGCTTAACGTAAACATTGCGACGCCAGGCGTCGGAGGATTCTTTTTTCGCAATGGCGCCCGTTCCACGATAATCCAGACGGTCGGAGGGTGCCATTAGATATGATAAAAGAGAAAGAAAAAAAAATAATGAAACCACCCCTAAAATTGGGACTGGGTTATTCGATGACACCCCAATTTATTTATTCAAAGAATACCACCCACTTAACGAGACAACTATGAAAATGTCATTTTAACGTACAGGGGTAGATAAGACTATAAAAAATGGCATCTTCATATTTATTTTTTTTCCAACTTCACTCACCCGTCAAATTTACGCGGCGTCGCGACGCCTTTTAGGAAATACGATAAATTCTTATTTAATGTTTATCGATCGGACGTTCACTCTTCACGTACCAGCGAACACATTTCCGGAGGGGGTAGTTTTGGATGCTGCTCAACGTCTCAAATTTCTAAGGGTTGAATGCTCCCCTTTCTTAAAAGTCATATAGGACACGAATACGGTCGAGTCCACTTTGCGTTATGGAGAATCCAGATGATAAATTTTTCGGTAGGTATATCCGAAGTCTGGTTCAAGGGTGACTTCAACCCCTATAATAGTAACTCTCAAAGGTTATACCGAGCCTGGTTACTATCGTTCCTTTTCCTGCTTTTGCAATTTTTTTTCTACCGAATAAGCAAAAGCTATTATATTACATTTTTTTCTCTTTGTCTACCCTTACTCTCCTTCCTTTTCTTTTGGCTAGGAATAACACGTTTTATCTCTATTCGGCACATCAGGGGATAACCGTATCCAACCCCGTAACGTAACGTACGTGTCCCAGCATCTAAATAGCTGTAGAAATCAATTTCTCTCTATTTACAGGAAATCCTGCGAGAACTTCGAGGATTTTACAAATGCAGCAAGGAAGTAGAGGGTAGTAAGTTCGTATACGTCTAGGGGTTGCGCCATGTCTCCGGCAATTGAAACCAATGGAAATTTCGAAGAAAAACCAGGGACTACGGACCAAATGATTTTATTTTATTTTTTTTCTTATACTTAGTGGTTTCATCCCTCACTTTTTTATTTCTTATACTATAAACGTAATCGGCTTATTGGTCTCGTAAAGGATTTTTACGATAAATCAAAAATTCAATCATTCGCCTCTATAACTTTTGGGACAAATTTAGAAAGAAAATGGAGAATACTCCTGAAATCCGTTCGATAAATATTTTTTTTACGAATTTTCAGTAGATGTAAAAATCTTTGAAAGCACCATATCACAATATTATTTATGTAGATTAAAGATAAGACCGTGTAATGGCAATATATTGAATTATAATTAAAATCAAAGTTTTGGTAATTTTCGAAAATTTCGTTAACTCGCAAAATGATTTACATCAGTATATTTCTTCATTTTCTTAATTCTTTATAAATATTCAAAAATCTATCCTCGTCTAAATTTAATTTTTTTTTTATTTTCCCATTACCTTCGTTAACGTCCCGTATAATTAGTTTGTCAAAAGTGGCAAAGCCTAACGGGAGCGACGTTATCGCAACGAGCGAAAAACGCCAGGCGAAGCTATCGCAACGGACGACATTACTTTTGAAAAGGCAGATGAGCCCCATCCGTAAATGGGTATCGGTCCCTTCATTACCGGCGGATAAGCGAATCAAATCTCTCGGCGTATAACGAGACAGAACGAACGATCTGTATAAATTTTATTTGAGGTTAAAAATGACGGTTCGGTTAAACTAAGTATGAAAAAAAAGAACAGAAATGTTCTCCAAGGAAAGAAGCATGTAAAAAAGTAAGCTGTTTGAAGATAAAGAAAAATGTCCTCACCCACTCGTTCACTAAAGAGATGAAAAAAAAAAAAAATGGAAAAACGAGATTGAAGAGAAAAAAATAGGATTATAAGAAACGCGAGAAAAAATACAGTCGTTTGGTAAATATTTTCAAAAAGTATTACACTAATGGAAACTGGATGCTGCACTGACTAATAGAAATGGATTTTAAATGAAAAAAAAAAAATGCCCCCATCCGGGATCGAACCCCGAACCATCAGATTGTAAAGTAACGAAGCACAATGTTTGAAAACTAGGAGGTTTCTCTCATTTCATTTCCTTTATTTGGCTTCACTTCTTTCAAAAAGAAAGAATTCTCTTCTTCATCCTACGCCGAGTACCATTTCTCCCACGTACCTAAAAGCTAAAGCCCCACAAGCATAAGTTTTTGTCGCGACATTCAAACGACTGTAACTTCAGTCACAGCATCGTCCCAACAGACAAGATGGCCGCCACAACGACTCAACTTCCTTTATATGCTTGGGGTCTTCTTTGTGTTACTGACTTTTATATAGATACATATATGTACCGTATATGTTTCGGAATATGTACAGCCACATATACACCTGTGTTACAGAGTACAATAAACTTGCTACAGTTGTTACTGAAAGTGGCGAAAAAGTGAGAAAAAATTTTACTCCGATTCTAAAAAAATAAGTAAGCTGTCATGGCTGATATACAGTGATAAGAGATAGGCGAAAAAAAATTTAAAAACAAATTTCGTTCACAGCTTGAAATTCCGCTGAGCTATGAGAGAGCGTGTAATCGGACGACGCTTCATTAGTTTTATTTTAATCAGGACGCCTAAGTGCTGCTAGAGTGTCGAGCGCGGCGGTGATTTCAATTAAAAAGATTGCTGGGGTGATTCAATCGAATTAAATTCTTGCTCAAAAATGAGATGGAAAAAAAGTCCAAACTAAGTCCCGATTCAAAAAAGGGATATGGGTCAGTAAGTCAGTCAGCTTAACGTAGTTTTTTAGCAAGAGATCTCGTAGGGCTTGAAGAATCTCATTTTGGATATAAGGGTGAGAAGATGAGGGGTGTAAAAAATTTTTATTAGAGAAAAAAAATTTAATAGCTAAAGGCTTCGAGGTTAACGAGGAAATTATACCTACCCTAGACACTAAGAATTGCCTTGGAAAAATAAAATTGCCGGATTCCTATAGCAGTTAAGCAGCAGCCGTGTCCCGCCCATTCAGTCAGGTAAAAGATAACGGATAAGAACGGATCGAGTCGAATATTCGGAAGATTTCAGAAATATAAAATCAAATGTCTGACACGAGACGTTCTCTCCCTACTGACTATCCAAAGATAGAATAAAAATAAGGAATATCATTATGTTACACAGACGGGTGGAATAAATATAAAAAGAGGGAAAAGAAGGAAAAAAAATTTATCAGAAGCTAAAGAAGATTTTTGGATGAATTATATATAAGGAATTACATATATATATAATACAGAGACAATAGAACCATAATAAGTAGATCTGTGGACCAAGAAAAAATCCTGGTACAGCATCCGACCACTGTCTGGTACAAAAAAATTTTTTTTAAATCACCATAAAAAATGGCGGACATACGAATCACCAAGAATGTCATACCCTGATTCTTTTCTGTACCCAATCCCAAGGGTATAAGCTCGTAAGCGATACGGCAAACGTCCAGAAATCATTCCGGGATGAACACTCTATGATCTCAGGGACGACCGAAGAAATCCTAAGCCCCTGGGATTGCCCCGCAGACGCTCCTCTGTAAATCTATGTGCCTTGGAAGGGTCGCACCTAGTTTTCGGACGGCCCTTTTGCTTTCAAGACGGATCGGAGGCTTTTCTCTGGATTTTCAGAAGCTTTATCGAGCATCTTCTAAGATGCGACGTCGAGCCCTCATTTTCGGCGATGGCGTAATCGCGAGAGGAAAGAAAAAGAAATTCTGGAAATTTAGGAGTTCGCAATTGAGCAAAATTTTCCAACTTTTTTTTCTTTTTTCATTAACGTACGCAAATGCGTAGGCAAACTTTTCCACTGACATTTTTTTAATTTCCACGTCGCTCGAAGTTAAGCAAGACACTTCTAATGTCTTTTCTGTCGACTACACCCTGTGGAGTGACGTTAAGATATATATATAAATATATAAGTGAAAATGAGCACTGAGCGTCGCGACGCTCTTACTTCTTAAGTGCTACGGGGCTGAAATCCACTGGGAGTTGTCGGGAGCACGGAATTATAATAGTTTCACAATCCTAATATACCGAGCGGCGAAATGACAAGCCCAACTGTCTGCCAAAATCCACAGCTTGCTTGTTTCCGAAAAGTACTACCAGTTTCCATGAAGCGTTAGACCTTAGAAACATATGTGGAAGACACGATTATATATATATAGTTTGCATCAGTGGTTTAATTCATTCGTGTTTAATTAGCTGAATAAATATTTGAAATAATTAGATATCCATTTGGGTGTGTGCGAGGGAATGTAATTCTGTTAGTTAAATTTTTTTCTAAATTTTAGATAAAATTTAAGAAAATGAAAATTAACTCAAATAGACCGTCTGGTTCGTACCTGATATCATCTACTAGCGATGTCCTTAACTATACCGAACGAGGAGCTAATCCACTTTGAAATAATGACAATGGCCGTCGTTATTATTAAGGATGCCTTAAGGATTTCCAGAATCAATTTGTCTGAACTTGCGAAGGATCCTGAAATTTTTTGTACCCTCTTTGAAATCAACTTGAAAGCACTTGAGCGGTGGGTAGGTGAGATAATAGCATCCTTGACTCGTGTATTTGAGTAATGCAGTTCGAAAAAAAGAAAAAAATCCAGCTAGAAAAAAAATTACTCTTCGTACTTCATTTCCATTTAAGATCAATTGCAACGGAGGAGCTTTTTTTATTGTTATCCTTTGAAACATTCAAAGGCATAAAATATGCCTGACAATTTAATTATGTGAAAAATGAAATTAGTACAAGGCTAGTTTTTTCAATGACAGAAGCTGCGCGTCTTCAATTTGATTATAATAATTCCACATTACCCGTACGCTGTCTTATATACCCCGAAAAAGTGTGAATTTACCTATTTCCAGAAAAAAAATAAATCAGTATTCTTCCACTTAAATTTCCAATTACATACAGTCTGTCAAAGCGACTAGACGCCGAGCGTCACGACGCCCAAGTATCTCTCGTAGACAGGGGTTAATGATACCTCGAAAATCTAAAAAAAAGCCTCAGGCCCTGTACACAAGCGTACGTGTTTCGGATAAAAAAAAAAGACGTTCACTTGGAGATTGAAAGAGCGTGTGGTGGTGTGTACGTCTGTATAAAAGATAGTAAAAGGAAAATGAATACTGGAATACCAATGAATGGTGGTAAAAATTAACATGAAATGTCCCGGAAATTTGAGCTGGGATAAAAAATAAAAAAAATTAAATCAGCCACTTGCTACTGTGTTAAAATAAAATACAGCAATAGTATATCGGGTCTCTGAAAGCAAAAAGGCATATAGACATGATTTTGAGGAAACACGTTTTTTTTTTCTTTTTTGTCACAAGTATATCCGTATTACGTATATCTGTACGTATTTTATATATTCTTCACGTGTCCTTGACGCATGCTAGAAATAACTTTTCGATTGCACAGTCCATTCCAAAGTTGATGACCTCTTTGAGGTACTCTAATGATAGGAAGAGTGAGGGATGGCTGCTACAAAAATAAAACACTGATATGACGAATATATCAGGCAACGACGAGGATCGATTGGAATAATTTTTTTGTTATAATTTTCGCCTGAGATAGAAATAAGTGAAGGAAAAAGTAATATTCATACAGTCCACTGATAAGAATTCTTCAATACTTGTCATTATTCTCCATCCGAGTTCCGGACGAATGTATTATATTGAAGGAAGGCGTAAAAAAAATTCCTTTCCGTCACTTTGGATATTAAATTTTTTTTATAAATTATTAACATCGTACACAGATCGGGACAAAAGTTATGAACACGCTTGAAATACGAAAACAAAAAGTTCAAATCGTACCCTGACTTTTGATCCCCTCAAACTGAAGTCTCGAGGAAATTTATTTCCTACGGTAAAATCGTATTCGGCTTGCTGGGTCAGCTGTTGAGTAAGCCTGTATGTATATGGTACATTAAATATACATATACATGCGTTATGTATTTATATAGAAAAAGTTCAAATCGGCTGTTTCCGTTGGGAAATTTAAAAAATTTTTAAATAATCAGCAATGAAAATGATAAGCAAGCATTAGCCAATCGTGCTCAATGCGCGTTTAATAATATGAAGAAGCACGTGACGTAATCGTGAAGGGGAAAATTTGGAGGGTCGTCAGGGCAAAGTTCACGGTACGTTGTGACCGTCGCAATTTGAAGTTGTAACAAGGTAGGAGGATATGGAAAAAGATTTTTTCTCACCAGTCTCTATCCACGCGTTTATTCTCACTCAGCACCACCCTCCGTTAACTGCCTTCCATCCCCGACAAATTAAGGGTGGCTTTTACGACTTTCAATTTTCCCACGCCAAGCCATGAACCACCCTCTTCGCACAGCTACCGGAAGTTCTTGAAGCTATTTCCTGGATAAGATAGCCACCTCTCCATTACGCCTGGCATTTATTTCACCCTTAAGATTCGGCCCGATAACGGGGAGAAAAATAAGCGAAAGAGAAATTGAGAGTAACGAGGAGATAAAATTTAGAAATAATATCTACTTCGTGACGTCAACGCAAAACTACCCCCCGATACATAGAACACCCCTAAAACACCAGTACAACCCTACGGCACTGATTTTAATTTTTTCTCACAAACTCGAAACGAAGGAAAAAAAATGAAAAAATTTCCCAAAAAATTATTTTTAATGTTCTTCTCGCGAGAGACAAAGTGGGGTAGTTGATCCAATCTATAAGGGTTGTAACGATAACCTTACAGAAACTTCAAGGTCTGCGAGTGGCTTTGATCTTCCCCAAGGTAGGCCAACCCTTACCTTAGGTAGCAGGCGGGGGTGTGTTTTCACCGTTTCATTGTCTGCCAGGTTTGCACCCTCCTAAATGCATCTAAGGGTAGTTTTCCGGATATCTGTGTATGTCTGTACACGACCTGTACTCGCAGACCCACCCTTACCCAGAACCCTCTATCGATAACTATGCTCTATCGAGGCCATGATTAATGATAAGAGCGTCTCTCGCCGTGACGAAGTGCTAAGGGGATGATGGGAGCCAAGAGGCGTCTGTTTAGCTAAGGGTAGTTGGTTGGCCAGATAGACAGGTAGAGGGTCTGCAGGGGATAATGACGACGATGTACGTGGGACGAGTAAGGGTGAAAAGGAGAAAACAAAATTCGACAATTTCTACAGGTACCGGAAAGGGGGATGGTGGAAGAGCGTTCATTACCAAAATTAACCCTTGTTCCAGTTTACCATCCCCCTCTTCACCCTGCATCATCACCTGGCGGTATACAAGTACAAATTTTATGGTGACCTCGGTCTTGCTCGAGGGATGCCGAAACAGCTGTTGTATGGTACTACTTAAGGGATGAAGACGTTTGATAGGGGCTGCAACCCCATGTCAATGTCCCGTACGAATCCTGCAAAAGTTCACCCCTACCGTCTATATATATTAAACTAGACATCTAGTATATTACCCTTCGTGGATTTGGTCTCGTAGAGGGGTGGCTATTATCAATAGGGGTTGTTCACCCGTATAATGGATGCCTATTGGCGAGGCCTTTGAAAGGACATATTGATTAATAGGCTCCTTAACGAAATGTTCTCAAAAATTAACGAGCTACCCCAGAGACTCTTTTCCTCGGCGTATCCACCCCTTTAGGGATTACGTAGCCCGAAAACTACCCTTAACGTCAGACACTCTTCGGTCTAAGACTTTAACGTCAACCCCAATCCTCACTCCTCCAGGATGTTTTTACCCTAGGTATCTGTATCCTTGCTCCGTTTGACGTTTATCCGAATCTCTTTAGACACAAAAGGAGGGACTGGCTGACTGACTCGGTGGCTGGCTGTTTTCTCACAGTGACCAACATTAAAAAAAATATTTACTATAACAGGACGCCGCTTAGGCCGTCATTTATTATGAAATACTATGTATTCACGTAAACAGAGAATATGAGGAACGTACAGAGATTAAGGATGCTTGATAAAAAAATAATTAAAATTACAAAGGCGAATCAATGTTCATCTGTCCTGACACGTGCGCTGTCACCATTAATTCAATGTATACGCAAGTGGAGAAAGGGTGTGAAGGAAAAAAAGAGAAAGGGGCTGGGTGGTGTGAATCGTGAAAAAAGTTGATTGTATATATATATAAAGCAGAGAGAATTAATAATTCATCGTATTTTTTTATGGGACTGGTCATTGTTTCGTCACGACGTAATATCCACGTCACGAAAGGCGCGCATCAGGGTCATTGCGTCCGACGACAATAATGATAACGATAATCGCAGAAAGAGCGAAACCCTTAAGGCTTATGTCCAACGTGGCTCTTGACGACGAATAATCTGTTATTTTAAAAGGAAGTACAAGATAATTTTATGAGAATTATTTTTTTTAATTATTTATCGATAGCCAGATTTTCATCCCTTCGATCCCACCCCTCTGACGTGAAGTAACTTTTGACATCTTTTAGACATCGGAATTCTCGATTTACGTTGAAATCAAGTTGAGTTATAAATAATTTCCTTTACTTGACGTTATTCGCGAATTTAACCTTTCATCCCTTATCAGATACTTTTAGCAACGCTTTTCTTTTGCTCTCTCTCTCTCGCTCTCATCAGTACTTTCTTCATACCCAGAAAATCACACTTACAGAACTATCACGGAAATTTGCTGAAAGGGCTGGTTCTCTCTGGTAACCATAAAACGAACGTGACTGTCCTCTGTCTGTAGGATAGGACTTTGCTTTTATCGTACGAGAGGGTGTCGTCGAGACGAGGATAAACATATAAGGGCTGAGCACCCTTGCGAGGGGGATGCTAAAGTTTTTCCTTTTTCAAAGTAGCATAAAACATAATAAAAAGAGAAGCAGAGCAGAAGAAGAAAGATGAAATTAAAAGTGAAAGAAGAAGACACGTAGAGATTCGCCCATTTCTTATCATGTTAAATTTGACCCTTGTGGTTATACCCAGTGGCCCCGTAGTAGCAACCCTCCAGCTACTCCCAGCTAATATTTTCATCCCCGTTGCCGGTAAATTTTCATGCAATCATTTTTCCGTGCGACAGACCCGGAAACGCGTCTCTTGTTTATGGGGGAAGAACAATGGGAGCACTTATTTTTCATTTCTCTTTTTCTTTTTTTTTCTTTCTCTTTTTCCTCCTTTCATCAGAAACGCTCCTGCGACAATCCCTGCTGAACCACCCTGTAGACCTGCGTGAGATACTTGAAATTATTTTTACTTTTTTTTTTGGTTTCACGTGAACTGGTTAATTGCCGTTTCGTGTAGAGGGGTGGTCTTTTATTATTTTGTTACTATCAGCTTTTTTTTAGAGGGGGTTGCACAGGGAAACAAGCGGCTGGGACATAATTTAATACTCGCACCTTGGCTGCACGTAATTCGTGATAAACGAATGTCAGTTGGCTAGAGGAATTTTGAATTAGCCGCCATTTTTACTTTGGATGCTGATAATTCGAAAAATATGATCCTAGGGGATTTTGCGGTATTTAGATAACTATAGGATTTATCTTAGGATACCTATTGGTGGTATTTTTGTCAATTCACTCAAATAGGGGATGATGGTTTATAGTTGGGGTTGATATGCCGCGTGGCCAAAAAGGGTTGTATCGTACGTGGGATTTTTGGCAAACATACCCCCTTTTGTTTTTGGTCACGCGATATTATGTTACAGTGATGATTTTTTTTTTTGGAGGATATATGTATGTCACATGGAAAAATGTTAAAAATGAAATCACACGATTTCTATTTTATCATTCGAAATTCTATGTGGCGTATCAAGATGAATATAGGCTATGCACGGATACGCTGGTAATTTATGATATATTGAGATAACCGATATTCGTATATAATCAATTTCAATATATCGACAGTCATAAATCACGTGTCAGGAAAACTCATTTATTTTCAGTATCCGAGAAGCAAAGTTTTCGCGGGAAAATTTGAACACGAAAAAAAGATACGTATGCGCGCGCAGCTTTGTCAGCCATTACCTGCAGGCTCGTATATCGGCACGCTGAAAAAACGGCCAGTGCGCTAGTGAAATTTGGGACGTAGGAAGAGACTAGGTTTTTTCGAAATTTAATTATTGCCATTTGGGAAAAGTAAAATAAACAGATATCTGTTGGATAAGAAAATTTAATACAATATTTTACATATACTTCCGTTTAGACTGTATTTAGAATTTTCTTATTTAAAAAAAAAAATAACTCTTAGCGAACTTTTTCAAAATATTCCGACTGCTCGAAACGTGCTCGAATAAAATCGAACCGCACGAATAGCAGCGGCTGCTGCAGCAGCAGCTGGTACGGCCAGTTGGAGTTTGGTTAAAGTGAAATTTGGAAAATGGCGTAATATTGCAAGCGTACTGGAAAGCGCCATTGAAATGGAATAATTCGTTCACAGGATAATGGCAAACTTTTCGCAATATTTTATTTGGGGATAAAATAAAGAAGTAAAGCATCCGCTCGAAGTTTGGCGGCAGAGTCGAGCAGCGTCCCGACGCCTTGAGGATGATCCAAGTAGTTGGCTATAGCATATCTTTCACGAATCTATTATTAGCTGCGCGTACGTTATAACTGATAAAGAAAATTTTCCAAAACTTTTCTTGTCAATTTATTATTCAAAATTTCATCGTTCTAAACGTTTCAAGCGAATAGACAAATAGATAGGAAGAAATATATCTTATACCCCCAAACAATAAATTCTCTCCGTCTCAATAAATTCTCGAATCCAATCTGAATCCAAGCAAGCTAAACCTCCATAGAAAATACAAGAATCAGAAAAATAAAACTTTGATATGAATACAAATTTCAATCTACCTTCCAAAGTAATAAGTCTTCAAATCCTTCCATTGCGCCACACACGTTAATTTAATAAAAAATCCTCTTGATAAAAGCATCAAAATCAATAATAAAAGTGAAAAAATGACAAATTAATTTTTTTATTTCACATACCCAAAAATAAAAATCCGATGATCGATATTTTTCCAACGATCCGATAGATCAACCATTGTGGAACATTATTTTTAAATAAAATGAAATTTCGAATATATAATCTTTTACGTGGAAACACCGTGTGGTCATGATAAAAAAAAACCAAAGACCAGTACAGAAAAGAGACAAGAAAAAAAAACGAACGTGTTTCTGTCACAGAGATTCGAGAAATAAACGTTCCTTTTATTAAGACGAAGGATCTGTTACATTTCGAAAAAAAAAAAAATAGAATGACTCCGGACGAGTTTCAGCACTCAAGAAGTGCAACGCTATGTATACATAACATTCAGAATGTACAGGAACGACGTTCATGTTGACGTCGACGCCCGACGTCCCGACGTTCCCGACGTCTACCACCCCTCTTCAAAGACGCTCTCGATCCTCTTCATTTGACGAAGGACAAGAGGCCAGACGAAGTCTTTGAGCTTTCGACACGTAAAGTGTCGTCCAATGGCACGAATAGGTGCGCTCTTCTAAAGAAAGCAAGAAAGTCGATCCCGAGAGTTATAAAAACTGGAAAAATGGAAGTCCGCAAGAGAATATCCAAAAAATTAAGAAGAAAAGGTAAGAAAAAAGAAAAGGGATAAATCTCATTAGCATAAATTAACGTCCGATACTCAGTGATAATAAGTCATCGGATACAACAAGCGTCGAAGATAAATTACCTAAGAATATCTAAAGTCTTATTTAATTCAAAACGAAGATCTGCAGTCTATTTTTTTCTTATCTTTTCTTCTTTTATATTAACTTTACTCGCCTTTATAATTTCGCTCGAGTTGCGCCGCTCATTTAATTATATATTGTATATACATATATGTGTTTATATATATATATATAATATATATACACATATAGACGAGAGCTGCATGTTACAATTGCGAATTACAATTCCGTAAGGGTAGTCAAGGGGTGAAAGCAAAGGGGATGAATTCTCGTCGAGCTTACAATTCAACCAACTTTACTTCTCGTACACGTATTTAATACCAACCAACTACGATTTGCGTAATCAACTCAGCGTAATAATCGTATAAAGGATGCATCGGCCATAGAATGCAGGACTATTTGCCTGGAGATTCTCTAACAAATTTCCGTATTCGATATACTCGTGATTTTAAAGCTAATTACGTCACAGCGATAAAGTTAACTAAGGGAACTGAAATACTAGGGAGATTGTTATATGTCCTTTATATAGCCTTTGAGGTCCTAGGGAATTTTCTCAGGGTTCATCAAAATGTCCTACAGCAATTCATGGTTGCTTCTTCAAAAAGGGTACAAAGTCCCTAAACGAGCTTTTGACTCCAGAATTTTCCTGAATCTTCCTGAACGACTAGGTAAATGGGGTAAGATGCTGTTAAAAAAGGGAGGGAGGGATGCCTTTCAAAGTTCAAAGGGTTGCAAAACTAATTTATAATCAGCTTGAACTTTAGTCTGGAAATTTTCAGTAACGAGAATCATTTCTTACTCAAAGTAGGATTTGATAAAAAAAAAGGAACGGCCCTAATTGCAAATTAAATAATTATTTGTAACTCCTCTGTAATTATCAATTCCCTCTGATCCCCGTGGGAATATGATAAGACAATAAAAAATATTTATCAAGGCCAAAAAAGCAGACACGTCCCTAAAACGTATAATAGAAATAATTAATTCCAAGCCAAAGTACATTTAAGATACGTAAATCCATACCGGGTGTGATAAAAAAAATTAATCTCTAAAAAAAAGCAGCCAAGACTCTAGCAGAAGAAAGACTATTCAAAACCCCTGCGAGCACTTTCTTTTTACAGATCGATTTAAACGCAGCCATTTCTATTTACTGCTAGACCAATATGACCGCTGAGAAACTCGTCGTTAACCGTTAACCGACACCCGGTATAGTTTTAGTGGTAGCAAACTTCACCTAGTCAGACCAGATTGAAACGAATGGAAGGTAAACGAAACTGCAATCGTATCCCAGGGAAAGTATTCGATTTTATTTTCGTAATGCATATTTTCCGTACCACCCTGCATATACCCGTACCATGTAACAAAAGTAACGGTACCAGGATAGACTTTTACTACCGGCCGTTCTAGTCGAGGAAATAGCCGTAAGAGTCAAATAAACTTAAGCTGTAAGGAAATCCTAGTAACAGAATCCAATCTAGTTGCGGTTTTCTGTATAATAAGGAATTTTACACCTAGTATAGCATATATCTGCTTGAGAAGTGTTGGCAATCTTGTAAATTTAAATTCTATGCTCGGCTGTTATATCCAGTTAGACTCTAGTGTTATTCCTGGTTACTCTATAAAAAGCTCCGTTCGGTTTTATATGGCTGAAGCTTGCAAAATAACTGATAGGAAGTGAATTGGTTTCTATGGGGTTGATTATTATCGTAAAATTATTATTAGGCCTTATTATTCTTAAGGGTTGGTAACCCTTTCAAATCATAACTGGAGACGATGATACACGCTGGGCAACTCAGAGATAGGAAGTGACTGAATATTGAGAAGGAATAATGAAACCAATTAATGTGTCCAATAAGGTTGTTTATGTTGATAAAAAATATTTTGTATCTAATTTGAGTAAAAGATATATATATAATATAGACAGAGATACCAAGAGTCCTGATAAGCGGGTTAATTCTATTTTCAGGAAATTTAACGAGGATTCCTTGAGATTGATCAAGATGTTGAAGGGCGCAGCTTCCGAAAGTTTTAAGAAGCAAACACGGGATTGGGGTAAAGTCGAGACTTTTATTAAATTAAAAAAAAATATTTGATCCGCCTGCGCGGAAATTCTAGCGGAAGCAAACGGACGTGCCCGAAATGATTAAATCGTTGAAGTTAAAAAATTTTTTTTTGAAATCGATTAAAGCATAGCAAAAACCTCGTGGAATTTGATTGGTTTTAAATCAAAGTAATTCTCAAAGTCAAAGTGCTCATCTTGATCCAGATGTTGATTCTGATAGCTCCCGATTGGTGAATCTTGAATGTATTAAGTTTTGAAAAAAAATATTCTTACTCCTTCGATCAGGCAATTTCATCAGAGTCAAAGCGAGGGTGTAGCAGGGAATGAAATTTTGTAAACTTTAATCGAGACTAGGGAAACTTTCGTATCTGCGTAACTTTGAAAAGCTTGAATTACGATGAATTTTATCGAAATTCCCCAAATCCTCTGACAAATTTGATACCCTTGCTAGAATTTTGGAAAAGGAATACGGGGTCTTTACCAAAGTTCTGATAATGGCCTAGGACTTTACCAAGAAGCAACTTAACCGAGAACGTCTCGTAGCGAAGTGTAAGGGGCTGTTTACGAAGAAAAAACTTCATTTTGATCATTGAATCCAAATTTGATAGGCAGGTACAAAAATAAAGGGAAATGAAGTACAAAAGTACGAAAGGTACGGAGATACAAAGTCCTTGTCCATTTAGATTTTTGTAAAATAACACGAAAAATGAACAGTCTTACACTTTGCTACAGTAACGCCGTTACAAGAAAGTAAAAATAGATTAAATTAAAAAAATTGTTAGATAAGGGCTACGTTTCGGATAAGAAAATTTTCACTTTTTTTACCCACGTTCAGGTAAAATCACCCTTCGTCTTTTTCTCTGAATTCCTTCATCCCCTCCCAACCCCTAATACCAACCAGTGTGAAGGGCGCGGAAAAATTTGAAAAATGTAATTTCTCAAATTTCCCCAGTGACAATTACTTTTCCGAAGATTTCAAAAAGACCCCATTCTGTCCCCAGGGATTCCCAAAAGCAGAAAAGCTTCTGGCAACGGACACAAAAGAGCTACCAAGAGACCAACAAGTTCAGAAAGAATCCAAGATAACAAATCGGGATAAAGGTGAAAGATGGGGGAAAGCAGGTGGGGGTGATACCAAAAACAATAGCTATTTTTGTGACGACAAGAGATTCGCGTTTTGTATAATAATAATAAACACCCCCCCCCCCCCACCCATAATCCACGAAGACGTAACGTTCAAATTTACTCGTCCAATTTTTAAAGTAAAATCAAGACTGACGTGATTCTCGTATAAGATTATCGATTCTGTTCCCCGTCTTATCCAAACGTACTTAACCGTAATGACTTCGACAAACTAATTACGAGTATCGAGTAAAAACCGTGAAGCAACTTAGACCCTATCAAGAAGTTACCCCCGTAGGTCTTTCGTTGTGTAATTGACGTCCAATTAATTTGTAACCCACCCCAACCTGGCGTCCCGAAACAAATTAATAAAATTTTCGAAAAAAATGTGCAGCCTCGTATAGTTTTAGAACGCCTGGTCACCCCCTTGCGATTCCCTTGGGACGGCCCTGGGAAATTATCATTATGACGTACGAAGATGAAAAGAGAAAAATGCAATTTAAAAAAAAATTAATATTTATTCAATCACCCGGTAGAAGGCAGTCTGTACAGTGCTGGATAGATCGAGAGATTTTTGTAAATTAACCAATACTAACCCCGTGGTTGTAGACTTGAAAAAAAATGACTACTAAATTGACACAGGGTAGAAGGTTGGCTAGGATAACCTGGATAGATAAACTGCTGAACAAATGGCAACCGAGTAGACTGAGGTTGCAGTGAAGGTTTCTAAGATGGTGGTCGGGTGTAGATAGTGGATAGTAGATGTAAAGGTTGAACACTGGGTATATACGGTAGGCACGTGGGTATTATATAGGGTGAAGGGATAAGAGGGGCAGTAGGTACAATATAGGTTGAAGTGGAGCTGGATGGGAAGCTGGGAAGATTCTGAAGGGTTTAAAGTACTGGCTCGAGGCCAAAGATAATCTACGCTGTGAAATGCTTAGCCGGAAGTAAGGAGTAAGGTAGACCGGAAGCTTCGTAACCAGACGGAGCAAATTGGAGTAATTCAAAACCTTAAAATTGGTCGAGGGAAAGATGGTTAGTCTTTTTTTTCCCAAGAATCCTCGACTTTTATTTTATGGTGAGATCAAAAACAAAGCTTGATAACCCTCGAGCAGGTACTTGGCTTCGAAACCTTTCCAATGTTTTCTCAACACCCGATATACGGACCATGGGTTATTTCGGGGATACTGAAATTAGTATTTTTATTCGTTCTTACGTAAAAGTCCTGCTGTGCCATAAAACGTTTTTTATTTTTGGTTTCTTTTTTTAGGGGATACAAATTTTAAGAAATTCATATTTTCGTGCGTACGAATCGCCGCGAATTTTGAATTGAAATTGCGCCCCTCTGGTATTCCAGAATTGGGGCACGAGAGGAGAATAATCGAAGGCGTTTCGTAAGCCGAATGTCTGTTTTCCTAACTGCATTGTTTCGGTACCACCAATTATTTGTCACCCGGTAGTATTCAAAGAGGATCTTACAAAGGGCATAAAAGGCAGCCATCCTATTTAACGAAATTTCATTCTCAGTCGTTCGTCATATAATAAACATAAATGATGTCATAATTAAATATAATTTACGTTGCATAATTTGTCGCAATTTCGCTTCACAGTATTCCTTTGACAATAATCAATTATTAAATTCAGGAATAACTCGTTATCACGTAACATTATATTTCAGCAAAATGCTGCTGAGTCGCGAGCACGATTTACTCAATTGTAACAAAAATTGTTGTACCAGTGACCTTACTGGTCAAAATATATAAATCTGCTTCAAACTCTTGACAAGTGAATACACATACCATATATGTTCGTCCCCGTACGAATAAATGCCTACAAAATAGTCTGACGTTTTTGGGGTATACAAAATTTGTTTCAAATAGAAATTGCCAAAGTCATCCTTTACCTGGACGCGTCCCATGGGCGGCGACACCACCAAGAAGATGCGCATGGTGGCCTTCAGGAAGTCATCTTGGTTCTTGTTGGTTTCCTGAAGGCTAGCTTCGGAGATGCTGGCGCTGCTCTGGGCTGTTTTACGACGCACTTTGCGCCTTATGCTACCGACTAGCCTTCGCCAATCCTGGCCTCCCCCACTCCCCGCTGGCCCAGGGCCGCTATCGCCCCCAGTCCCACCCCCGGTCCCATGATGCCCGGGGGTTGAAGACCCAACGAGCTTCAAGGGACTTAACTCACGACTAGCCCGGCGACTGACGGTCCCGCGGCCCGATGGGGCCCCTGTTGCTGACACCGTGGTGCTCCCTACCCCCACTCCAAGCGTCGGGCCCTTCTCACAGCCAATCCCGTTGCCGCTAGCCCCACCACTGCTCAGCTTGCGCACAAGGCTGCGCACTGCGTTTATTCTTGTTTCCCAGTCCTTGTTTAACTTACGGGCGTCCACTATATCGGCGAAATGGGACCACGTGCTTTTTCACGAATTCACCCGAGCTTTACTTGCCGAATTTACCCGAGCTTATACCACGAAGAATCCCAAACTCGTACGAGCTCGATTTCTAAAAGGTAATTCTTGGTCCATAGCGATCAGCAGATCAAAGCTTAATGGGTCCAGATGTCTCTGGGAGTCTACTTGATCGTAGACGGCGGTAATTTCAAATGTAATATTTTCTTGTTATTGAAATTTCGATGGGAAAAATATCACTCGCGCTGTCTATTTATGGACCAGTCCTCTCTTGGTGGTTTGGTCGATCGAAGATCGGCTTGGTATTATTTTTCTTGTGTTTTTTCTTACTGTGTAATAGCAAGTGCGATTAAATAGGTTCATGGTAATTTGACTAACAAGTGTCTGTCGTCTTGAATAATTATTTTTCACCGACAAACTGATGCACCTTGTATTTGTAAATTAACTTATAGACAAAGTAGTTTTCAAGTCCAATGAAAATCGACGATTCTCCTGAAAAGTCAGTCTCTTTCAGGATGCACGAGAATAATTGATGAATATTATCAGTCCGGTGATAGTCAATTTGATTAAGTATATAATTACACTATAATTTATTTATTTCACTTATTAATTATTAACACAGATCTTAATGGCCTATTTAATTCTTCTTCTTTAATGCATTGCAGCTTCCTTCTTAGTGACATCTGCCACCCCTATTTTAGCCAGCCCTTAAATTTTATTGAAATACCAAATACGTCACGAAGAATAAAATCGAAGTACGGGAGACTGGTGTCGATTGAAACACGAATTAATTAAATCTTAATTAACGTTACTTACAAAATTTTTTTGTAAATTTTTTAAACAACAGCTCATCGGATATTTATAATTTATTCGATACCAATAGATGGCAGATTAAATGGTTTTATTTTATTCGATACCTTGTTTCAACTGACACCGACCTCTTCTACGATTAATCCTTTTGATATTTTATGAAAAAAAAAAGGAAAAAACGTCGATTTTTTCTTTATAATTTCTATCGCACAAAAAATCATTAAATTACTAAAATCGACAAGCACCCCCATTAGTTTCGCGACTCGTTGAGAAGCAGAGGGAAACAAATTACAAGAAAAAAGAAGTGACAAAAAACTCAGACAACGAAGACAAGAAGAAGAAGAACTGCGAAAGAGCAATAAAAAAGAGCGTAGCACGATAGTTGGTCGTGTCCTCGAAGAAAGGGATTGGTGTGACCGTCCGTTACGAATTACAGGAATGCAATTTATCGCCGGTTCTTCCAAAGGAATTATACCTATAGAATCCCTGAAGCTATTTCCGAAAATCTCGAAATTTCTTCTCCGATCGATTAATCTACCTTGTGTACGTAGTACAATTAAACCTAAGACACGGATACAATAGGGAAAAGCTCTTTGGGTTTCGGTCCTGAATTAAATTGCGGATGCTGGGATTAATGAGAAAACGATGGAATTAACTGTGATTAAATGACAAAATGTAACTGCGCATGCGCGCTTTGTAAATTAAATAAATTATCAGAACAAAAGATAAGCAGACAAAGGAAATATACGAAACGGACACAGGTAATTTCCTCTCGTTATTTTGTCATCGAGGTAAAATTGAAGTACCAAAAATCTACCAACACCCTGTACCACGTAACGCTATCCGGCGGAATTCTGGTTATCCTGGATTTCAGGAACCGAACGAAATTCCCGTATTTTCTAAAGTGGGAGACTACGGCAACACAAACACAGGAATTGCAATAAACCTCGGAGAATTTACGAATAAAGACGCCAACGCCTAAACTCCGATTCGTGAAATTGCATTTTAATTCTACTGCAATTCTAATTTTACTCATTTTGGTGAAATTTATGATGCGATTCATTTTTGTTTAAAAAAATTGTTTTCTCTTTCTGTCTCCTCCTCTCACTTCTCATCCTTCCTCCCTCACACTTCTATTTGGTGCAATTTTTCTTTTCACCCCTTTCATCCCCCTTTACCAGCCCCCCTTGTATCTTCAGCACAACGAAATTTCTCGATCGCATAATCCATCCGTAAAATCCCAAATTCTCTGAAACAGCGAGTCAATAATTAAACCATAAGTCATACGAAGTAACTTTATCTGACAGAAGAATTTACAAAAAACTTGAATATTCCCGCCAAAATCATATCCCAGCTGACAACAAACCATGGAAAATTCAAAACAGATAAGAGAATCTAAGCAAATTATTTTGAAACGTCGATCCTGCTCGGCTCGTGAAAATTAAAGCAACGGTCTGACGCTGAAACGACTTATCTTCTTAAAAATCCTTTAATTAACAAAAGCTAACCCGTACCGCCTACGCCTACAAAAATTTAATAATTAAAGCGATCCAAATTTTGACAATCGAAAATTAGTAAATCCAAAATACCGTACGAAGGGTTTATTGGCATGTCGAGCAAATGGAAAACGTAACCGAAAGAGAAAGAAAAGGGGGGAGGGGTTGGGAGGTTACCCAATCAAGATTTCCGTTGTTCAGTAAATATAAACTAATTAGAGAGGGAAAAAGGCGGGAGGGGGGCGGTAGAAACAGAGAGAAAGAGAACTAATGGATTTTCGAGTTTCACCCTTGCGGTGGAAAACTCCATGAAGTGTCAGACACGTGGCGGATCAGCAGAAGAGGGCCAAGAGGAGGGGCAGGGTGAGAGGGGAAATAAAAAGGGGGGACGAAGAAACTTTCAAGGGTTCGAAAAAAACTTACTAGAGCTGAACACACCCCTATTTGTAACCGGGTATCAGTACTTCCGTTCGTTAGTTCGTTCGTTCGTCTACAACCTATGTGTGCGTGTGTCGTGTATATATATATATATATATATATATGTGTGTATTATAGCAAGTAAGCGAATAGATGTACAGTAATGGTTACACAATATTCTATGCGTGTAGAGTCACGTGCGTCGTTTATTGTCACAGAAGCTTAGGACCTTCCCGCAGGAAGTACAGGGTGACTCATGCGTGACGTGTTATGGAAGGGGGGAGAGGGGGGGGGCGAAAGCTCACCTACTCGCCACACCTTCGATTTTTGATTCGCATCCTCGCGTGTGGGTCAGTGTCCTTATGTGTCTTTGCTAGGTGAATTTTTTTTTTGGGAGGAAAGAGGTTAGAGAGGGGGGTGAAAAATGAAAGGGAGCAAAATAGGGACGAATCGAAGAATCCATAACATTTTATTTGGTATTCGGGAGGAATTTCTTGAAGGAATTTCTCGAACTTGGAATTTGGTCGTTTCTGAATCACGAGTCGTGTGTTTCTGGTAGATTATATCTATCTCTCTCTTTTTTTGTCTTGGAGGTTGAGAGAGAGAGAGAGAGAGAGAGAGAGAGAGAGAGAGAGAGAGAGAGAAATGAGGTTTAGCAAATTTCCACGAAGCAACCCCGAACACTCGCAACGTCGAGAATGTAAACGGCAGGGTGCACCTTTAAGGGTGAGTCAAGCCGCTGACTTCGATCGCGGCATTTTCCTACGATAACTGCTAATTTATGTATGAGCCAAGGAGCCTCCTTATAGAGGGTGTTCTTTTTTTTTGTACAATGAGAACGCGAGAATTTCTCACGGGGGTGGATTAGAACGTCCTGATTACAGAGTTTAAGGATGTCTTTATCGGTCTGTGTGATACTTTTCGAAATCTTTTATAGACTGTATTAATCTTGTTGTACAAGGTGCGCTGTTATTTTTTGGTGATTTTTTTTTCCTTTTCAAACAGCTAGGGGATGATTTTACGGATTCACGGGAAATTAATATTCGAGCTTGAAATTGGACGGGAATTTCTCAAAAAAAGAAATTTCTCAAAAAATTCCAATTTTTGGATTTTTAGTAAAATTCTTTAACGTTCTTCTTACTCTTTCTTTTTCGTATTATCTTTCGCGACTCTGAACTCAGAATGTGAGGGGACACGATAACAAAATTGTAGGGGAGACGTCGGAGGTCTCTGGGATGAGAGAAATCTTAATCCCCGTCTGACAAGCTGACAGGACGTCGCGACGCCCGTCGGAAAAGTCAAGCTCGACGTAAGAAAGTTTCTTGACGTGAAAACGCTTGCAGAATCAAGATTTCACGCGAGAATAAGCAAACGAAGGGAGAAAAGATATATTTTTAGTCACCAAATTTTCGAGGATCCCAAAGAAAATAATTGGACCATTTAAAATGACTTTTTTCAAACTTTCTTGTTTACCCAATCCGTCTAAATCTGCCAAGAGAAAAGTAACGCGCACAAGTATAACAAGGGTCTCTAAAAACAGTTGAAAGAAAAAGACAAAAAAGCGCCGTCTGCGAAAAAAAAAATTTCTAAATATATTTTTAAAATCTATCTAACAGCTACACACGTATACGCTTCTTCCAGTTTTTTTTTTCTATATCTTTTACATATTCTTTATCATCATCCCCTCCACTCACTCTTCCTCCCTTGAAATCTCCAAGAAAAATTTTCCCCTGGCTTCACGCACAACCCCAACAAAAGCGTTCGCCGTACTTCGCTTACTTCCTTCACGATTTATCATCCCCCAAAAACCACCCTCTCGACCTTACGCACCCACCCTTATGGACAATCCCAAAAAATATTGAGATAAGAAACGCGCGACAACCGCGATTTTCCTTCCACTCCTTCTTCTTCTTCTCCTCCAACCTCCGCCGCCACCTCCACCACCTCCTTAAGGGATGTTCCGTCTGAACCGAACGAGAGTCGCGATCAAGGGTTGTTTTGTTTAGGGGCGAGGACGGCGTTGGTCTGACCGCCTGTCGGTCGCGCGTCGCACTGAGAAAACTCTCGGCGCGCTGGCTCCCGTCAACCCCTGGCGCCTCCAGGCTCTGGGCCCAGCCCCCGACAGTGGGGTAAGGAAAGGTTAGGGGATGGAAACGCGCGCAACCCCCAACCTACGAAACACAGTAGGACCAAATTATTCCTTACGCTGACTGTACGCGAAGTAGCGTTTCTGAAATTCCTCCAGAGCCTCGCCACCCCTTACCCACCCCCAAAAATCCCGATCCCCACCAGCATCAGCCAACATTATCCGGATGGGGTATCGGCAGTAGTAACGGTAACAGATCGTCAGACTACAGTAAAACAGTAATAGGAATACTAAAACCCATTGACAAAACCAGCGGCGACCATTATCGTCAACAACGTTAATTGCAACCCCTTTGCTACAAGGGTGGTTAGCGATTCCAAAAGCCGATGCTTCGTCCGCCGATGAATTGGAAAAAAAAAACAGCCCTTCCGTACTGGCTCCATGCAGATATTGATCTTGGAAACTGAAATGGGGTTGAGTGCTAGATAATTATTAACAATGATTAGGGGGGGATGAGAATAAAACTATAAAAAAAAATCCTACTCATTCTGACGTCGATAAATGATAAGCTTAGGGGTAGCAGGTCACTCCTAGGGCTATTAGAGTATCGACTTTATAACGTGTAATATATTTAATGGAAATAGACCTTATCCACAGGTTTCGTATGTGGTTCCGGTGGACACGTACGGCAACCCCTAAATTAATAGGAATGCAAGTAAGGGATGATCTTCGATACTTTCTTGATCAGATCGACTTTTCGTATTCGCCCAACTCATACGTACTCCCTACGGATATCAGGTGAATAGGGTAGGTCAACCAGGTAGGTCAACCTACAACCCTCTACAGGACCCACCCTCCCTGCCCCAGCATACGAGTTACGTCTTTCCGAGGTGTACAGGGTTCGTTAATAGTTTTCTGATTAACATATTGACACCCCCCTTGTAATGCATTCGATCGACCAGTGCTTTTGATATTTTGAAAAAAAAAATTAATTCCCACGCCTAAAGGTTATACCCTTCGCACAGTCTGGATAAGGATAACTCATCCCAAGGGGATGTTTCCCGTTATAGCCAGACCAGGCACTTGGCAGCCTTATAGGTATTACGCATAGATACAACCCACTACGTTCTGCAAGACATAGAAAGGAACGAGTTGCCACCGGGACAAGGGTTGAATTCCCAACAAATGAAAAGAAAAAAAAAAGAAAAAAAAGCGATACGTGGTGCGATTCCCGAATATCCCCCCCCTCACCCTTATCACCTTATATATAGATACAGAATATACGGCGCCTTTCATAGGTCCTTGAGACAAGGGATTGACACTCAGAAAAGTGTCGTGCTACGTTCACCTTGGATCGACAATGATTAAGCTGGACCACCCCCATCCGTGGAAGATATTTTTTAAGGAGTAAGCGCAAAAAAAAATTGTAAAAAATGAAAGGATGGGCGAAATAAAAATTAATTAAAAAAGAATGCCTTCGACTTGAAACGTATGGCAGTGATCCAGTAGAGCGTTGCTACCCTTATCATTTATCGATAGCGACGCTCTTCCGAAAAAAAAGGGAAGAAATAGAAATTATGAAAACGAACGTAATTACCTAAAGAACTGTCTTAAGGTAAAGCCTGATACACACGTGTACGTAAGTCTGTATCGTGTGTATCAGGCTTTAATGCACGGAATCTATAGTTGATGCACAGAAAGACAGTAGCACACGAGCCAATGACATCCTAATGAAAACGTCGGACCGTCGACGGCGTCGCGACCTGGCGTCGCGACGTCACCCGAGCCAATAGTCAATAGACGGTTTACCAATCCACCTCGATACAAGTCGACTCGACGTCCAGTGCGATACGAGTCACCCTCGGTTGTCCCTACTGCACGAGGATCCCACCCCTCTCTCCCCCTACCCCCATAGACCTCTATACGATTTCATGGGAACCCATTGACATAGAGAAGAAAAAAAAAGAAAAAAAAATAAAACAGGAGATATTACGCTGGTATAGAAACCCCGTGAGAAATTATATAGGACTTCGATCATCCCCGAGAGAAATCCCAATAGTTTAAGGGTGAAGAAGACAATAGGGGGTTGACTATAAATAACACTGCGAAGTATAAATCCTGTGTTGAATGAAATAGCGAGATTGATTTTTTTATACACGCAACAGTGATAGATTGGCGGGAAATTTGAAGGAGAAGGTGGGTGGCCATTTTGAAACTAGGGTTCTTATTCATTTCCTGTTAGATCGTCTTGATATATGAAATATTAATTGTTACGAATCGGTTTCTTATGTTTTCTATATTTAATTATAGATAAACGAAACAATATATATATATATATACAGGCTCATCGCAGACACACTACACTGAACTTAGCCATTTAATATTTACGTTAGAACCAACTTCGGGTAGTTCCTTAGTCGTGAGTAAACCTATACGTGAATTTTATATATAGTAAAATTATATAGAATTTGCTTGGAAAATAACTAGTCTGCCGACAGCGATCGATCTTTTACTAATATTTGCTCAGGTATCTCCCATCACCCATCGTTCGTAAGAAAAAGCTTTTCAGGAAACTATGATTTTATTTTTTCTACTCGCTCCCTCTTTTATCCATATATACTCGTCTCTCGCGCTACTCCCACTTATGGGAACTTCGCAAACAGCGAAATAAAATAATCTTTTCCCCATCGTTTCAACAATATTGTTTTTTTTTTGTTTCTTTCTATATCCTCACCCATTAGACCAGTGAATTCTTTAAGTTCCTCGCTGTACTTGTGTACTGGGATAAATGAAACCGGAAATCAAAGTCTATCGGCAATTTCCTCCATTTAATTGAACGAAAACAAAGTAAAGTAAATACAGCGATCGATAAATTTTTTTATTGAATCCCTAATAAGTAATTTCATAAAGATACGACTAAGACTGTAAGTGAAATAAAATGAAAAAGAAATGCAAACGAATTATATTATACGTAAAACTGTCTATTATTGAAATCCAATAATTTTTTTTTCATCATTTATCCGCCTCTTGATCTCAGGTAACAATGACGGATCGATAAAAAAAAATCATTCGTCATACGTCATTATGCGCCATATTGATCTGCCATAAGTACCGCATTACAAATATCTGCAGCGACTTAACTGCTGGAACATAAAGTCGACGGGTTTCCATAGAAGCGTCGCTTGAAAAAAGGATATTTTAATAATTAAAAGATTCATAAATATTTTAAGGCAATGAAAAAGAAAAATTAATTCTTCACCGATATGAATATTATCATTTATTATTGTCCCGACGTCTACGTCAAGTTTCAAAAAACTTTTGCCAGCGACACAAAGTAGAATAGATGGGAAACCGCCGAGACTTAATATCTGTTATCAGACCGATAAACGTCTTCATAAGGATTACACCTGTGCCAGGGGAAAAAGTCAAACAGTACGTAAAGATAAGGCATAGAAGTATTATCAATAAGTAATACAAAAAAATATTATCGATCGACTATAGGCTCTTTGCAATATGGAAATACAAATTGAGTATAGAGCCACACGTAGGATATATTATCAGCCGTCGAGTAGTATCCACTAATAAAACACCCGGTATACCTATGAAAAATCCAATTCTTCGTTTACCAGGTCTCTCATTATATTTTTGAATTATAGACGAGACGTGCAGAAACGACGGAGGTCTTAAACGGAATGAGGCGTCGGGACGGCCGAAAATGAGAAACGAAAAGAAGCGACGTCCAAATAATGAGATAAAAAAAGGAGTCAGATTTAAAAAAATTTTATTTCGTAAACCTCATTGAAAGTCGTCAAAATTATTGTCCCCTCTGGTCGCATTAAAATAACAAAGACTCAAAGCGCTTTTTCAAGTGACGATACCAAGAGCTTTTTCTTCATTTGAAAATCTTTCCTTCTCTCTCTCTCTCTCCCTCTCCACTCTTCCTACTCGTACACGTGTAATATTCGCTCGCAGTAACTTCGCGTTCATTAATTTCGTCGTCAAGAAAATTTCGACGCGACCTAAAAGGCGTTTCGGTCAGAGGAGAAATACAGCCGACGTTCCCTTTCATTAAAGATAAAGCACTCGCCATTTTTTTTCTTTGATAAAAAAAAAGCAACGCCGCCATTTTACACTCTTAGTCTCAGTAAAGAAGAAAAAAAAACGCTCTCTCCAGCGCAAAATGACAGAAACGTTCATCCCTTATGGGAATATCGCAAAAAGCGACGGATACCCACTTACATAGTCGATAAAAAATTATGTTTAAAAATCAAAGATGGCGTCGATCAGCCATTTTGAAAATGACGTCTAGTCCCCTCAGGATAGTAAGAGGGTTCGAAGGTAATTTTTATTGGAAAGAAAAAAGATACGCATTATTTCTTCGTAACCACGGAAACAAGGCGACAAGGGTGAAGGGGGGCCTCCTGGACGCTCTGCGAAATATTCCAAGTGTTTACGCGTCGCAAAGCTGGATTCAAATTAGCCGGTACCGCCGAGGAGAGAAAGAACGACTGATTTATCGAAGAGAATTTCACCATCCCCCTACCCCCCTGAGAGAGACGGGTAGACGAAGGGATTTCGCGAAATCCTTGAATTTCATCATCAGCACAGTGGGTGATTGTTTTGAGAGATTAGCAACCAATATCTTCCATCTTCCATTCTTACGCTTCAATTCCTGAATGGATTATGAATTCTCACTCCTTTCTCCCAAAAACCAGAACCCGAAAGTACTTCCGTGCGAAATATGCTTATTAATTTAATTTATTTATCCTCCGAACGATAAAGCCCATTCAAATTCCCCGCGTAGTTCGTACAATCGCCACCGTGGCGCTAGGCGACGCTAGTTTCCAGCCATGATGTTTACAACGGTCGATCGAACGCGCTACGGTTTCTGTCGCCTGACAGTTTAGTCCGCATATAACGACGTTTAACCAATTCCATTGTACGAATTAAACCCGGTAACGATAAACTGTTCTTTGAAAAAATGACACAAACAATTCTGCGCTACTATGGCTTTACGATCGTGGAAAAATAAGTACTGCAATCCCTACGCAAGGTTAACATTCCGTTTTATAAGATCGGGTACGTGACGTCCCGATGAACGTATAAATTATATGACGAGCGATAACTGGAGAGAATGACACAGTGATAGAACGATACAGTGAGTGGGAGTGAGACGGATGGATATGTGTTGCGAAAGTAAATAATAATCAGTAAAAAACAAAATGAAACACGAGGTCGGCTGAAAGCATTAAACAAGGAGATATCTATCGATCGTTTAAAAAGTAGGCTCTACCAGAGCAGCTGATCCGATCGCACGAGAAAGATACGAAATTGTATGGAATCGGGAAAGAAAAAAGCAGACAAAGAGATGGAGTAAAAAAAAAGCAAATTATCTATAAAGAAAAAGAAGAGACGCGAAGTAACCTAACCTCACTGTCTTCTACAATCTTGCGAAGAAAATGTCAACGACTTTGAACTAACGCGCGTTGAAGCTACAGGTAAATAAAATGGCTAATAAAATCGCATCCCTCTAATACTGACCGCCTTATTGTTTTTTTTTTCCATAAAGCAAGTCGCATTTTTCTTTATCGTTCCAGCAGCGCCGACCTCTGCGCTTCTGTAATGCGTTTTCTTTAGCGTGGCTGAGAAATAAAAAAACTAAAAAATAAGCTAGCAACCCCTTTCGCTACTAAATAAAAAGAAGGAAAAAAACCATTAATCCACCAAGGCAACAACCCCTCGGAGTTTGAATTTCGTGTGAAGCGATCGAGTGCGTCTTATCGAGGGGGGACGGAAAAGAAAAAAGAGGCGCAGATACTCGCTCCCGCAGAAACGAAAGAGAAAAATCTTTAATGCAAACCGAAGGACGAGAGGGGTCCAAGAGGAAAGCTATCGGACAGGTCATACAAAAGTAAGATTGATGACCCCATGTGCTTTCGCTGTTGTCTACTGCATTCGCTTCCAAGTGTATGCTAAAAGGGTAGCAGACTACTTGGGCTTGAACAAGCTCAGGTAAGACTAGGTAGAGACGTCATTTTGTATCTCAAATTCTATACCATTGAAATTCCTCAGTGGCGTGAAAGATCTTGGGCCAGTAGGCCATATTGTATCTGACAGTTATACCAATAACATCTATATATACAATTTAGAAACACCCTGTACATGTAAATAGAATATAAGATAGTACAGGTGGTTTCCAAAATTCACTGTCAGCATCTCGAGCACGGTTGTGTCTCACTCTGTTGAATGCAGGTAAACAGAGACACGACTGTACTCGTAGTAATGAAAATGAATTTCTTAACCTACCCTTATGACTGTAATAACGATTTGTAAGGCGGGCATTTATTTTGTTAAATTTAAAGAAAATTTTTATTTAAAAAAATTGTCAAAACGACTTACCGAGTAATTGTGCTGCCTGGAACCGTAAGTGCCCAAATGAAGAAACGAGAGGTTCCGGGCACTACCCCTCAGGTGCCCCCATCCGTTCCTGACTTTTTGTTCCTCGTCATGACTGTAACAAAGTTCGGACGTTATCAGTGCACGTGGCTGCGTGTCAGCTGCGCGTATAGAGCTTGGGTTAAAGAAATGTAAGAAAAAAAAAATTAAAGGGGTGGAAATGTATTAGCTTGAGAGAAGTACACACGGGGATGCTTATAAATGACGTCACGTTCCTGTCGTTAGAGAAAGAGGGGCTAAGTGAGAAAAAATATAAAATAGGGGTGTAAGGGCAGGTGCATGTATGTTTTTTACCGTATAGGGATATGTGTGTGTATATGTAGCAGGGCTGCCGATGCATAAATAGTAATGAAAGGGGAGGAAAAAAGAAAGTAAAAAAATAAACGCAAGGTTCGAAGATGCTGACGAAAGGAAGAAATATTGAATGCGAAATTCGCTGGGTGGCTGAATGCAAGGGTGAAAGAAAATGGGAGAGGGTGGTTACCACCCCGTTAAAAAGCTTCAATAAGATGAAAAGCAACCCTCTTATTTTTACCAGCCGTAACACCCGTCCGCGTGAAATCAACCCTTACTTGGGTGACCCTGTACTAATGTCACTAATATCCGTCCCGACGTCCGGCGTCGCACGACGGTTTCGAGTTCGAACTTTCTTTGTCAGACATATCAGTTTAAGTTTTTCAGCCATGAAAAATTGCATAAAATTAATTGAAAAGGCTCGTAAGCAATTGTTAGGAAATTTGCAAGAAAGTTGAGGTGGCGTCGAAAAAAAATTCTGAATTTTTTTTTCCTAGTTTAAATAATACACATGCACGTGTATTATCATAAGCATTCAGGTGAGGCTGCGTTTAAAAAAATTGGTTTAATCAAAACAGCCCCTGAAGATGATCTTCGTAATGAAAAAAATTATTCAGTATACGACGTACCGGGTGAGATTTTATAAATGATTTTTTCTTTCTTTTTTTTCTAGTCCTTTTTCTCTCTCTTCTTTTTAATTTCTCCAAGTGGATCCAACTTTCAGGTCGAAACGGAACCAGGAGTATCAGGAGTGAATGTAAATAATAATTTGGACTAATGGGAAGGTGAAAAAGGGGAGGAAGAAAAGGGGAAGGTGAAGAAGGGAGGGGACGGTTCATCCCTTTGAATTTGATCGCCATCTCCTGAAAGGTTAGGACGACCATTCAAATGCCGACTGTTGCTGTTTTTCATTTACAAATTTCTTTATTCTTTTTTTTTTATTATTTTCAATCGTTCCCGCTTTCTTGGGATCCACCGGATATTAAAGTTAATCACGCATTTCTAAAGTTTGGATCGTTGCGAATTTTTTTTTGCACGTATCACTGGATACGTGCTCTTCCACGAGTCTCCGTAGCGCATGGGATTGAAAAATAGAAAATAATCGGGACAAAGCACGATTGGTAGATTTAATGTGACAAGGGACAAGAGAAATGAAAAAAAAAATCTAGACGATCTCAAAGAAGACACGTGCTCATATGTATATGCATACATATGTACTACATATGTAAACCTTTCAGCTTATGTATGAAAAGGAACGATTAATTCTGGGCGAAGGATAATTTTTATTCTGATGTCAGAGAGGAAAGAAAAAAGAGATACTAAAAAGTAGAGAATGACTGGGTAGGAAAAAGAAAATATTTTTTTGAGAACTCAAAATTCCACGAAAACCACCCTTCGGCATTTTTTGGGGAAAAATTTATAGCGCACGTACGTCGTGCTTTGATATCAGGAAATTAATACTTACAGAAATCTCAATTAATTACAAGATACACGAGTTTCGAGAAATTAATATATCATCCCCTATTCGCAACCCCTATTTTTCACTGTCACTAATCAGCTCGCTTCCGATCCTCATTTTCGTTTGTAGAGCCACCGATCAGATTTCAAGCCCGTCCACTGTGGGTATAAATTTACACCCCTACAGATAGCAGAGGGTGGGTACAGTCACCCCCCACAAACAACCCCTATACGTAGAGAATGCATTTGCGGTCACAGGGAAGGTGTATTATAGGTGTAGCTCTAACGAAGCCATCAATTTAAAAGTGCATCGACCTGACACAGGGGGTTGTATATCAACAGCAAAAGCCACCCTTGTTTCCAAGTTTCAACCCCCCCTGACATTTCCGAGCGATACCACCGATATTGCTGAACCATAAAGCTCGCCAACCCAGAGCACCAGGGTGCACGTCAGTATCGAGTAGCCATACGAAAATTCAGCCGGAAATTAGTAAATTCATTTCCCAATCGATATATGCAATTTGGGTTCACTCGACGCCGCGGGCGACGCCGGGCGTCGACGTCGCTAAGGAAATTGAACCGATCCTCCAGCACATAAAATAGGCTGAAGGACTTACGGTTGAATTTCGAAAATTTATCAACAATCAACCCTCGAGCCTCAAAACGAACAATCAATATCCCATAGCCTGTCAAAGATCACTTCGTTTAAGTTGATCGAGGGTAAATAGGAAAAAAATTTCCAAATTAATTTTCAAAAAATATAATATTTGATTCTTTATCAAATTCGAACCCACCCTCGGCTATTTCGCCTTTTTCTCCCAACAGAGCAACGCGATTGCTCGAGCAATTTTTTGGGCAGTATCGTCCATCGAGACTCACCCCCACAGCCACCACATTCCGACCATATGTGACTAATGGACCAGTGGGACTATGGTGTGACTCCCACTACCGCAGCATCTGGTTAATTAGTCCCACTCGACGGTGGCGCCACGCACCGGATTAATTTATTATTATTCGCCCGAGAGGAACCGCAAGTACGAATAACCAGAGCCAATAGTAATTTGAGGGTGAAATTTTTTGAAAATTCGTACTGACGTCGCTGTGACATAATTTTGACACTTTGATATAAAAATTATAATTCCACTTGACACGCTGCGTATACGGACCATTCCGAATGGACCGTTCGAATGACATCAATAATTATTAATTGGGATGAAATGTGTCAAAATTAACAACAAATTTTTTACTCAATATCGATTGATACATTTTTTAATTACTTATTGCGTATTAGGAAAGCTGTCACGTGTCAGTCGTACGTTTAAAATGAAAAGACCTCTGTATGTATGATTATACGATTTGATCGATTTTATGTCTTTGAGGTAAATGAAGGATTACTCGGCTGCGCCCTGATAAGCACGAGAAATCAATTTTACGAATTTTTCATGAAATTTCAAAATTAAATCCTTTTTTCAACCTGAGACAATTGAGTATTTGCTGACACACCGCGAGTTCATTAGCGTTCGGTTATTTTACGTAGTGCTTAATGAGGTCGATCGATTTTTAAAAAATTTGACCTATCATCTCGATGGTCATTTGGATGAAATTCTGGGATCACGTATAATATGCCCGGTCAGCGGCACATAATGAAAAAGCAATATTGTCACCATTAATTGTGCACGGGAGGTAATTAAGCAAGCCGGTTTGACGCGATAGAAAAGAAGGTAAAGAAATTTGCATATAAAACTGTAAAAATTATTTATCGATCTTAAAAATACGCTGAAAATTTTCAAATTTTCTTCAGATAAAAAGATCAAAATTTACGTGAACGATATGCTAGTTTATTGAAAAAGACAAAAATGTGAGAATAATTTCCGAATTTTCGAAACAATCAAAATATACACTGTGGGTAATAAATTTTGATAAGATTATACCAGTTTTATCGGACTGTCTTGTACTCTAGATCAAATTTCAAGGCTGAAACTGATAAAAAATTTGCCGTTGTAATCGTCGAAAACTATAGTTGTCAACAATAACAAATAAGAATCGATGATCGATTGAGGAATTAAGATTTTCCAGGAAACATTGCGATGAGAAATTATTAGATCACCCGGTATGTTCACTGATAGATAACAGACAAGATAAAAGACGAGCTCGTCCTGAAACATGCAGCGCGATACTTATCTACTGGCCATGAAGATAAAGCGTGAATTGTCGGGACGATTATGTGACTGAGGACTGGCAAAGTTTTCAATCTATATAATTGAAATTTCGTGTACGATATCGAAAGTTTGTAGTAAATTCGAATTTAAAGATCGAAGCTTGAAAAGACTTTGAGATCTGACGGCGATTAAAATTAATGAAATGACAGAAGTAACGGGAAATGATAACTGCATTAAATAATGATAACAATCGACGATAAAATTGGAAAAGAAAAAATAAAATTTGAAAAGGGATCAAAGATGAAATATTAAAAAATTAATTAATTTAACTAGGAATGGGTTGCGTCGATATTCGATATTTGTAAAAATTATTTAAAAAAAAAGAGAAATCCAAAAAAACGTATTATTACTCACAATCGAATCGATCGGTTGTCATCCTCGTCGATGGCAACGCGACTCAAAGCAGGAAGGCTGATAGCCTCGCAGGGTGGATTGCTCAGATCTGAGAGAAGAAAAAAAACTATATTAAATCTTGAATTTTAACCCAAAAATTCAATCTACTAAAAATGCAAGGTAGATTCAAGAGAATTAAAAAGAAAATTAATTATTCCTAAGTTCCTTAAATTGCAAATTTAGCGTTTCCCCAAATAATTACCTACCAAGAGAAAAACGTCAATCAAGAGGATATTCTCCTCATTGTCTAGGGAATTTATTACGTTCAAAAAGTAATATTACATTAAAACCATAATTACGCATCATCAGCGTCTGGCAAAATCCTTTGTACCGACAAAAATCCCCCCCCCCCCCCAAAATCCACAAATCAAGAATAATCAACCGCCAAAAAAGAAAAAGGACAAAGCAAAAAAAATCCCCAAGTCTCAAAAAAAAACCCCCAAACATTACTCACCTATGCTAGAATCATAATGATCACTGTGTCTTCCATAAGGCGATGTCTGATCGCTGTGGGCGTGCGTCCTCCTCCTAGGACTGTGAGCCTAAAAAAAGTGGTCAAAAAGAAAAATGATAAAATCGGAAAAATATTTTCTCAAAAAACTGGGTCGCCAAAAAAAAAGGAATTTTTCCTAAAATCGTAAGGAATAAAATAAAAAATTCACAATAACCATCATAACCGCGTAGCCACCCCTACGTAATTCCGACCTAGTCTTTGCAACCCCTACCATTATATGCATCAAGTGAACGATTGGACCCTGTCCCAATTGGAGAAATGCATTTAAAGTGTTTTACGCGCGTAATTTACATACGAGGCGAGCGCAGGGGTAGTACAGTACCTCGCATAACTATATAAGGGATGACGGCGACCACCCGTTAAGGGAGACAGCTCGGGACGTTAGCGGGTGATTTATAAAACAGTAACACCCGGTAGACGAGATCAGTAACGGTTACAGTGTGCAGCGATGCCATTAACCAACAGCCATAAATGCGTTCACCCCCTAAGTGTACTAGTGGAATACAACCCTTATCAGAGGATACGTCTTCTATCGAGTATCGACAGGGTACCATGTATTTCTGTACACAGGAAGAACAAGTATATTCCCATAGATATACCAATAGACACGTATAAATATAACAGACTAAATTTAAGAGCTAAAAGATATATGTATATCCAGTCGCATAAAAGGATAAAAAAAAGCATCACCTGTTGCTAATGAATTTTGGGACAAAAAAAAAGAAGTTTTAACCACTTTCTTCTTATTTTTCCTTAAATATAAAATTCATCTCAAAATTCATATATTGCATTAAAAATATATCGCAAAATTTACGTCATCTCTTTTCCACGATGCTGATTGGTCGTAGCTGTCGTCATTCGATGCGTCTCAATTCGCTTGATCCGACCGGCGCAATAGACCTCCAGTTTAGTTGTAAATGCTTGAAGACCACGAAAAGGCATTTTGGAAAAAAAAGAAAAATCCTCCCAACGTCTCTCGCGTTCGTTAGAAATTGCCGAAGAACGAATTCGAATGCTCCAAATCTCCTGGCTTTCGGGCTCCTGTAGGAGCTGACGTATGACGCGCGAAGACGCACCAGCGTAAACGATCTTTTCAAAGCACTTTGATTAAACAACACGAACAATCAGTCGTGAGTACAAGTAAAAGCTTTTATTAAAGAGAACAGCCGACGTTTCCAATTCCCGAGAGAACTGGACCATGCGATATACGTATACCCGCTGTATATATTATATATATAGCGCATCAAGGACGATCATTCAGGACCCTTAAGAATTCTCGAAAAGTCTTGAGAAAAGACGCGGAGTGAATTGCAAGACAAAATAAAGCCGCTGAGAAATTCAACTGGAGTACAAGGAACAAGCAAAGTAGTAAGTGACCGTAACTGAGCAGCCATTCTCGGCTGAACGGTATAACGCGTAGCAAGACAAAGCTGTATATATATAGAAGCCATTTTGAATAATGGCACCTGGACTTTACGTCGTCGTGCTCGTACAGTTTTACAGCCTATTCCGTATACAGCAGCCTTATATACAATACAGTGTATAAAGGAGTATATACAGGTAAGTGAAAAACAATATGGCGGATCGTATATTCCATATTGAAATATGAACAATGCCTTGCCATTACGCAACTAAACGTCCAAGGCATTAAAGGTTATGTGATATCGCGTCCACTAATTTAGAAATACAGGGTGCGAGTAAAGTGATATAAAATTTTAAAAATTGATATCGAAAATTCATATTTCACGACTGATCGAACAATCCAGGACACCCGGTATGTTTACGCGCGCATGTATGCCCGAGATGATCTCCGTTAGCGTACAGATCCCGTAAGTGGTTACGGCCGTTCCCGATCAGACGTGAAGCTGCGGATGCATCTGGGATGAGCCGAATGCGCCCCTAAGCGCATCCCTGCTAGTTGCTAGTAGATTAATACGTCCACAGACAGACTATAGATAGGAGGTCGCTGTGGGTCACAATCAATTTCCCTGGATTAATTGATACGATAATTATTATCCCACTGTGTATTAAATGACAAGCACAAACAGTCCTTTCTATACAGTGTGTAAAATTGGGGGGTATCCAATGTACATGAAAAAAGTGCTGTAAATCAAAAGATTTTGTCAATTAAAATTTCATACCAGAATAAAAATATCGATCGACGTACCATTCATGTTCTCGTACAAAATCAAAACGAGGGACGTATCAATTGAATTAAAAAAATCAAAGATTTAAAACCTTCAAAAAAATAATCACTCGTTAGTCACACCGATCATTCCAGATACATTGTCCTTATCTTTAGTGACCTTGATGTGAACCCAAAAAAAAATGTGGATAATAAAAGAAATTCAGTTTCAACCCTTGAAATTTAGCCGTAGGTTACGGTTGGGAGGGGTGGGGGTTAAACGATAAATTCGACTCTCAGACAGTACCCTGACTTTGAATTACCGAAAATGGTATTTCCACTTGGCACCTCAATTTTTTTTTTTTTTTTTATGGATACAGATGGGTACTCCTGTAAGGAGTATATATATATATATATTTGTGTCTGTGTATGCGTACAGTCGCGTTAAAATATTTAAAATTTCGTTTTGACCCTTTCATCTTATCTTTAGACGCTGGGCGTCGCTCCTTTCAGAAATCCCAAGTTTCGGCCACCAGCATGTGGTGACAGGCCGAGTAAAATAGCAGCGTCTAAAAGTTTGCCTCAGGGAAGGGTGAATTTTTACGAAACTGATATGGCGCGAGAAGAATTCAGCCATAGCAAGGGATTGACTGTATTTACACAGATAGGAGATTGGCATGCTCTACCGCAAGCAGTCGGGTCCTGCGGTACGTGTTGGAGCATTCCTGCGTGAAAGGTTTCCTTCAAGGGGTGAAAGGATTCGAAGGGTGAAAAAAAATAGGTAGAAAAGAGGCAACAGTGTATACGTATACGCGAGAGGGTGGCGGGGAGGTGTGGAGAGAAAAGGAACGGAAATAAATGTAGCCGTGAAAAAAGAAACAGAACGAGAAGAACGGGTGGAATATCAACCTACGACGAAACAAGGCGGTATTTAATAATTTAAATCGGGGGATGAAATTTTTCTTTCTCGCCCAATTTTTCACCGGCAAAGATACCGAGAGAGGGTGGTTTCCAGAAGGGTTGCGACCAATCGCGAATCCACTCACGTCAACCCATTTCGTGCTATACTTATTAACGGCAACTGCGCGTGACTGGCCGTTAAAAATGTTCCTCTTGGTTAAGGGATGAAATATCAAGGGGGTGTCTACACGAGTATCCATTACTTAAGAAGCGTCCAACCTCGCGGGTCAAGACCCTGGCTACTGCGTTCTTCATCCCTTATCCTCGGTCCCTCTGGTGATGACGAGGGGGAGAGGGTGCGTTCAACCCCCAAATAGGGGTGGAGGGACGCGCCAGACACCAGACAGGGGTTGTAAAAGCCCAGAAACTGTTTTTAGTCCCGACGGTACCCTTCCAATTCAACAGCATCTCATTAGGGGATGAACCGAAAAATCATCCCTTAATCTTTATCCCAGTTTTATACCAAATAATCTGCGTCTGGCTACTGTAGATCCAATGTGTATATATATATACAGACGCGTACTTCTATACACAGAGCCAGCAACTGCCGTGGCCATGTAACCAGGAACTCGACTTGGCACAAGGCTGGCTGTTAGCCTAATGGCTGGATGCACCAGGAAGCTGTGAAATGCACTTGGAGACAGCGCAGGCCCTTATCTCGACGAAAACGTGGCTGGAGAAAATGCATGTAAAGGCTGCCATTCGTTCCGCTATTACTTGAGGCATTATAGCAGTGCACTGTAGTATAGACAATTGGATATAGTACAGGTGAAATATCTATAGTGCGTGTATATAGGTTATACACGCGATCGGGCTGGTAGGGAAGGTCGTTGATAAAGATTAGCTATATCGGACGACTACGTAATGGCCGCTTATCAGTAGCGAACGATAATATCGAGTTATTCTAAAAGCGTTGAGAAAAATATTAAAACTTTTATGATGCTTATAGGTTCATTCAATAAATGCACTTAGACGCTACAGTGCGTTGGGGAATAAAGGTTTATCTAGGGGCTTTCTCCGCGTGGATATCAACCCTAAAGAGTCCCCTGGATCTTACGCTTTAACTTGACGCGACTATAGCACTGCCGCGATCTATTAAAAATCTCGGGAATTTTCTTACGGAGTGTCCGATATCTCTGTGTTCGTCTCTCCTAGCGGACAAGCGGCTTGACTTTAGAGAGAGAAAAAAATTCAAAGAGTCTCGGCTCGCCCTTATTTAACCACGAAGCCATTTACCTTTCATCCCCTATTTCTATCTAGCCATCTACCCCTCTAGCTATAGAACAGCCCACTGGGCTTAGTTCGCGAAAGAAAAATAAAAGTCTTCGAGTCTTTAGATCCAAGTGCATAGTATGCAGCCACGTTCATCCCGTGTTAAATGCACTTGCCGACGGACACTAGCGTCGCGACGTAGACGTCGCGTACGACGCTTATAAATACTGACGTAAAAATCAACCCATCTTACGAATTTGTGTTTGCTAAAAAAATTGAATAAAAGAAAGTCAAAATAATTATTTTTTAGCGACAGGGGGACGTCTAAGTGACTCTTTCACGTGGAAAGCCACGCGAAGATGGCCCCTGGTATATACCGTATTGTAGGAAGTCGAAATTTTTTGCTGAAAATCAATAAGAGTTACTGAATAATATTTAATTCCGAAAATACAGTCAGCAGATTGCGCATATTTGGGGATTTATGTAATTATTCTGACGTAACGTCGCTAACTGACTCCAGCTAGTTTTCCTCTAAATTTAATGTCTCGCATAATTCCAGGAAAAGCTCCTTTTATCATTGCCGCTTAACTAAAATCCTGTTTCAGCCGTGACTTGGTCCAGCACATGGTCCAGGACACATGTCACTTCAATAACAAAACTCCCTTGCGACCAGCGTGCAATGTCCGTGGCATGCTAAATTATACCGGGTGATGCGATTAAATGAGACAATCAATGAACGGACGCGAGATAAATTATTAGAGGGTGGAAAAAAGAATTCACTGATAAGTTATCAGGAGTATCAAATGTTCGGTACAGTTTGAAATATTAATTTACGCGCAGAGATTGAATTTTGATTTATCTGGTGTAAGATCCTCGAGATTAAGTTCAAGTAAGAGGCTGCGTTAAAAATTTTAAGCAAAAGAATTTTTACTTTTACATTCCCAGACACAAATATATATACTGCCGGTACAGTCGTGTACAAATGCGATTGCGACTCGGTACAATCTTCGTTAAGTACGTAATCACTTAATGGATGGTTTAACGTAATAATAAAATACGAGATGATACGCAGAATTTAATTTCAAGGAAAATTCTTATAACGGGCGGCAAGTTATTTCGTGTTTTTATTTATGCGTGATAATGCACTTTACAAGAAAAACCACGAATTCGATTATAGGTACAGTCCGTGTTAGAATTTTTAAAAAATATATCTATCTACGTATATTGTAAATAAGTACTTCGTATCAATCTCGGAAGAAAATTTCTTAGTGGAAAATGGAAAACTCCATTTCACAGCAATTTAATCAATTGCGATAATATACCAAATGACTTACTACATTTAGTCAGACGTTTCCTTAGATTTGCCCGAGTGATTACGTCACGAGATCGTATTCAACCCGTTCAACCCCTAGAAATGGGGTTGCTCTGAAAATTGCTTGAATACTATTTACTACTTGAGAGAACTTACGAAATAGCAAGACGCTCCTGATATACCTTGGGTACAGTCCTGGTAGAAGATAAGTAAAATTGACGTTAGAAGGGATGTCCGTTTTTAGTTCTTCATTAAATTTTCTTTCACTCTTTTTCAACCATTATTACTTCATATACAATTTCGGACGAAACTGATTGAGGTCAATTGGAAAAAAAGAGTTTAAGTCCTTTGATAAGGTCATAGTGCAATTCGCACGAACGACGAGTGACTGTAGCCATTAAACAAAAAGAAAAAAAGTAGTTCCAAAAACTTGGAAAAAAATTAATTTCCTTTATAAGAAATTTCGACGTGGCTAATGACGAATAATATTTTCACATTTTTTTTTCGAGGGACTGATAAAAATGTCAATTTCAAAAATATTGATATTACCTAGTTCAATAGATTATCGATTCCGAGAAATTCGATGAGATTGAAAAACTGCCGAGTTCCCCTTGAAAATTCTGTGACTAATTATCAGCCGAGGATTCCGCCGATTCGTACCGATGACGTCACGGTTTATTCAAACACGCGAATAAACTAGCGAAACGAACTTTGACCTTTGAGATTATGACAGCGCAAAAAGAAAGACACAGAGTCCGCCAAATTAAAAAAAAGTATTCAAAAAAAAATTCATCTTTCCAAATTCACCTCTACTCCCCTCAAATCCAAACCCAACCCTCCTCCCACCACCCCAAAGATAGCCAATACAAAAAACATCAAAATTCCCAAATTTCATAATTTTTTCCCAAATTCAAACCAATCCCCAGCATTATCATAAAAAATCCAAACAATTGGATTTTTTCTCCCTCCCTATTGGCCAAAGTGAAGTCAAAGTGTGCCAATCACATGTTAAATCGACCAATCGGTGGAGGTCCAAGAGTACAGTCATTAGCAACACGCTGATCTCATATCCATGTAAAGGTCATCCAAGGCCCAACCGTGATAACTGATAAGGTTACACACGCCCCTACGGATAAGGCTACAAGAATGCCAGACCGCTTATAGATTTCCCAAGGATATCGATGCACGAAACCATTTTCCCACGAAATCACCTTCAACCCTTTCGCAATCAGTATCCATCCGCCTTATCTACCCCACATACAAAGTTCAGGCTAAGGCAGGTCCGACATGGCGTTGCTAAAGTTAAATTCTCATAAGCATCCCCCCGCTCTGGACACTTTTGGAATATTATGTCGCCACCCGTTATAACGTCCCTCACGTGTATCCATAGGGATAAATAATAAATTGCAAGAAACAGAAGCCCTCCTACTCCCTCAAAACCCAAAAATATTCCGTCGACACCCGTTACGTAAGATCTACCGCCCTATCGACGAACGAATATTATCTTGACACCCGTTACGTAACCTCAGGAGGTTTGGGGATGACGTGGGAGGAAAGGGGGGTCCTCCGACCGTTTATTACCAAAGCTTGTGTATCGAGAGACTTAATTCAAGCACTCGATGCAACGTCGTATAAATTTGGTGGCGAGAGTTCGTTCCGTTGTAAAGGAGTAAAACGACTCGACGATAAGCGGCTTGTTATTATTTTTAATACACGGTGTATAATATAATTCACAGTAAGCGGCTATATGTATTTATATACCTATACCGTTACTATATAATTTTACCTGCGTATCATGTGCTATGTTTATATATAATTCAGGCATGTACTTAGAGTATGACGTCACTGTAGTAACTATAGTATCAGTTATTATAGTTCCAGGTACTAGAACCCCTAAATAATTATTTACCCTGTACACCCTTACAGCACTGAGGCTGGTACTCGTGTATTAAGGTGCACTCAGGTGCATTAATATCAAATTAATTGGTACGAAGTTTCGAGTTTCTTATGTTGGTGCATTGTGCTTGGAAAATTAGAAAAAAAAAAGAGAAACTGTTACCGTCGGGTACAACGTTATTTTCCTGTACGGAATTGCGGGACTAGAAATTCACATTTAAGCTGTACCTGTGTGGGTTTAATCTAACCTAAAGGAAAAAAGTAAGAAAAAAAATTCTATCAAATGTTTGACATTGATTCTATTTGGGTTTATCGTTGGTTGGGTCATTGATTTTATGTGGGTTTTATGGCTGTTTATTGTATTTCATGTGGTTTATTGATGATTGTGAAGTTAGCATCTCATGTTCTGGCATCCCAAAAAAGAAACACAGTTCCCTTCGCATCCAGTAAAGTTCC